>JAGSMR010000002.1:5540000-5700000 GCA_029286605.1 Sericinus montela
AAAGACCCGAGTTCAGTCTCCAGGTGGTAGGCTCGTACCAAGGGGTTTCCCAAAAAACTTATGTACGAAGTATATCGTTGGCTTGGACACAAAGCGGCGAAGGGCTCACCTCCTATCACGTTGTCCCGAAAATATCATCGGTGGAAAGGATTTAATTTTCTAAGCAAGACCTCTGTCTACCCCTGTATTGGGAATTGCGTGAAGATATTTGTTTATTTTTTCTCTTCCCCTTTTCCACTAACGTTTGATGACACTGTGAGTAAATACTCGTAGTTCGAAGAACGGAGTTTCAAAAACGTTTTGGATATTTAGCTGTGCGTGACTGAAAGAAATAATGAATATGTTAGAAGCCAGTCTGTTGCTACTCTATCACGGATTGAGCCAGTGTATGATTAACCTCACAGCAAGATTAGCAACTACTACGGGTCCCGTGCCTTAAAGGCTGGCTTATTCCTCTTATACCAACCGTGTGTTATCCCGTGTAAGGCACTCAAACGAATTTTATTTTGAATTGTTTACTCACTTAAGTAACGTTGCTAATTCTGTGGTTCTATTCTATAGAAGGCAATCAAACGTATTTTATTTTGAATTGGTTTAATCACTAGAGTCCTTATTAAATATTTGGACGTTCAATAGAATTTGCTACGGGCCCCATGCTTGCTTAATATGGTACTGGATTGAGCGAGAAGATATAATAATAAAAAAATAAATATTCGCAATGTTTCAAAATTTATCCGAAGGGTATGATAATTTTATTAATGTTTTAGTAATTCGACGATTTATTATTTATCATTATTCCTAATTGGGTATACTTTTACTTATTTTCCTTAAACTTTCACTGTATTTCCACGTTTTAATAGGGGTCGGATTAAAATTTTTAAAACAAGATTTGTGAAGGCTTAACCTTTAGGAGTCTTATTATAGATATTTTTTCAAAGAAATATTATACTTAAACAGAAAATAAATACGTACATTTTTTTGTTTTTATCTTCGCGCAAATTCCGATATTGGGACAGGCAGAGACTGATGACGTGATCACGAAAAAAGCTAGACTCAAATTAGGAGGACCGTTGACGGTCAGCAGTCTACGACGCGGGGTGTCTCGTATCAGCAATCCCTGATCGCCGATCCGCTTATCAAGCGTCGCGATTATGGCAAATTCACCTTAAAGGTGACATCTTTGTCTAGTTGTAAGGAGGCTATTTATGCTAGATACTTGCGTTATGTATTTGTACATTGGCATGTTTAATGAAAGGCGTGTAATGTACGGACATTGGGTGTAAACACAATTTGACTGAATAATTTGATTGGAACATGATATAGCAAAATTAATAGCTGCGGCGCGGACCCGATACACGTTGCCCTGGGATAACAAACGGGACCAATTTAAGAACACTGATGTGGTCAAATATGAATATTTAACATATTTTAACTGCAATGAAATCCTTAGAAAATACAGTAACGTTTGGTTTACATTAGGATTTATCTGATGAATTAGTAACAACTAGCCATACGTCATACTTATAAGTCTTACTTATTATAATAAACCAGCGATATTCTAGCTTCACACGAGTATAATTAAATAATAACGAAAATGAGAATAAAGTGTACCAATTTTCAATTCTGGTATGCATGTGATTCAATATGAATTCTATTAATACCGACAAAACTGAATCGATAACGGACATTAATTCATTTAAAGCTAAAGCAAATGCTTTAGAACGTTAATTCATTCTAAAGTTCTCAAATTCATCAGTTCGTCACTAGCGAGAACACGAGCCGCATGTGTTGAGTGCGCGAGAGTTTTAACTAAATACCCTCAAAATGAACAAGTGCAAAAGATGTTCAAAAAATGTTACGAAAAAAAGCCCCGGTATTGAGTGCAGCAAATGTGAAAAAGTTGTACATTGTAGTACTCAATGTACAGGATTCACGAATAAACAATTGGCTGCTCTCCGGGCTACGGAAAATCTTGAGTGGACCTGTCTGGAGTGTAATAAATCTTCTCCCAGACGCACATCGTTTATAATTCCGAGTGACGAAGATGAAGAAGATATGAGTGACTCTGCTCGGATTGACGTTAAAAAGCTGGCTAAGGCCATATCGAAGGAAGTGGAGACAGCAATGAAGAGAGAAATGAAAGACATCTGTGATTCTATTCAATATCATACAGATAGGCTTGAGGAAGTAGCTGAAACTGTGGATGCCTGTAAACAATTGATAAAAGAACTACAGCGTAAGAATGTCGAACTTAATAATAAAATAAAAATCTAGAAACCAGAGTTGCTGCACTTGAACAAGATTAAATGAACAAGATCAAAAAAGGTTATCATCCTGCATTGAAGTCGTTAATGTGCCTCAGGTAGACAATGAAAATGTTACAGATATTGCAAATAATATTGCTTGCAAACTAAAGATGCTAAGCAGCGATATTCTTAACGTAAAGCGAAACACGGGGAGAAAGGACCTGCCCGGTTCAATCACTGTCGAAATGAAAGAAGAAAACATAAGGGATATGTGGATATCGGAAGCTAAAGGTGAAAGACATAATTACTAATGTTTCAAGAACATCTGAGGACATACCAGTGTTGCACTTACGTCTCACAACAAAATGCTTCTCTGGAATGCAAAAAATGAACTTAAGAATACGTTTAAGTTTGTGTGGTGTAAAAGAGGTGTAGTGTTGGCCCGAAAGGAGGAGAAAGACAAAGAAGTTATCAGAATTAGATCAATAGAAGACATAAAAGACCTACTGGCACGATAAGGTTATAATCGTTTATTTACTTGTATTTTTTTTTTACTTTTGAAACTTTATTTCTTTTCTCTAATAATTATGTCATTGTATACATACTCCATAACCGAATTGTTTAATTGCGAGGATATAAACTGTTTTTTAAAATATGTACCACAAAAAAGGTCAATCTACTTTGCATGCATATTAACATAAGATCTACCGTTAAAAATTTTTCTACCCTAGAACATTATATATTGTCTTGTAAAAAAATTATTGATGTAATTATTTTGACGGAAGCTAATCTAACAGATACATTATGTAGTATGTTTATGATAAATGGATACACAATGCACACACAGTTGCGCAAATCGCGTAAAGGGGGAGTTATTATTATGTATGTCCACAACAAACACAAAACTACATTAATTAAAACCAACACGATTAATTTTGAAAGCCTAATGATTACGATAAAAACACAATCCAGTTATTGTGCAACACTGTGTGCAGTGTATCGTCCACCTAATAGACCTAGATATCTATTTGTAAAAGAGTTAAAACGTATCATCAAAACAGTTGATAAAGACACAGATATATTCATTGTAGGAGACACTAACATAGACACCAAATTAGATAATCCTGTAAAACATCAATATACAAGTATGCTGTCAAGCTATGGTCTTGAGTGTGGGATCTCGGACTTTACACGTATTGAAATTAAAGCTTCAAAATTAACAAAGTCTTGTATCGATCATATTTTTATACGATCCCGCACTCAAGAACTGTTTACAGCGGCCTTAGGTATTGTGCTGGCACCGTGCGGTGGTACTCGCTTGCGTTAGTCAAACAACACAGATACAGGATGATAATTTGCAATTTAAAACTGTATATGAAAATAACAAAGTGCAATTATTGTTGAACAATATCGACTGGCAGCCTATTAAAAATCTGTACTGTTCTATTAAAATATACGAATTTATTAAAAATGCCATTACACAAAATTGTTATAACCAATCTCAAATAAAAATAAAAATTAAGAGTGTATCAAATAGGGATAAAAATAAATGGATAAATAATAAAATTATAAAATCTTGCCTCTATAAAGATAAATTATTTAATAATTGGAAAAATGAGAGCAACAATAAAATAAAACGATTAAAATACAATAAAGCTAGGAATCACGCTAATAAGCTAATAGAAAAATCAAAAAATTTGTTCTTGATAACCAACATAAATAAAAATAAATCTAATCTTCAAAACTTATGGAATATTTTAAACAATATGACAGGAAGGGTTAAGAAATCAATTGACGATATTATTCTGACGAACTTTGAGAACAGTAGAACAAACTTAGTACAGATAGCTAATAATTTTGCTGATGAATCTAAAAACAGTGTTCATAACATATTGACTAACTGCAGAACTCCGTTACTTCAAAAATTTTCATACCGTAGGCCGGTAAATTTAACTTTTAGATTTCAGAAAGTAAGCTCAGATACAATAAATAAAATAATAAAATCACTAGATAACAATAAGCCTACCGGAATAGATAATATTCGTGCACGTGACCTAAAAATCATTAGACATAAAATTGCACCAGCTATAGCCAAATTAACAAATACCAGTATAACAACTGGAATATATCCTGATGATTTGAAAACTGGAATAGTAAGGCCAATTTTCAAAAAAGGAAACCTTAAGGAGTATGGAAATTATCGTCCCATAACCATATTACTCACCTTAGACAAAATAATTGAAAAATGTCTGTCAAATCAATTTCTAAAATTTTATGATTCTAATAACATTCTAAATGATAAGCAATGCGGATTTCAACCACACAAAAGCACCACTAAGCTTCTGAGCAACTTTACTAATTCGATGAACAAACATTTGCATAGTAAAAAACACATCCTAGTAGTCTTTATTGACTTTAGCAAAGCGTTTGATACACTTCAACACGAGACATTGATTGAATCACTGGACGAATCGGGAATTAGAGGACCTGTCCAGAAATGGTGTAAAAATTATCTGGAAAATAGACGTTTTAAAGTTAAGATCGCTGAAAATTGGAGTTATGAAAGACTGTAACTGAAAGAACTGCACAGAGATCAGTACTCGGACCTTTACACTACTTAACATATGTTAATAGTTTAATAAATTTAATTGACAGCTGTGAAATTTATCAGTTTGCTCACGACACGTGCATAGTAGCGGCTGATGCCGATCTTGGAGTCGCATTTATACGTTTGCAAAAAGATTTTACATCTCTTATTAAGTGGTCTCACGATGTTGGTTTAGTTTTAAACGATAAAAAAACTAAAATAATGTATATCAGCTCTTCTCATAACCGTGCTGAAACAGTGCCTAATCTCATAGCACACTCACACTCATGCTTACATTCATGTCAAATAAAATCTATAGGCTATTGTCCGTCAATAGTTTATACGGACAACCACAGGTACCTAGGTCTCATAATTGGTAGCCGACTAAATTGGAAAAAGCATATAAGTAACGTCTGTGACCGGCTAAAATCAATTCTGACAAAATTTTTACTAATTAAAAACAAAATTGACCTTCCAATTAAATTATTATTATATAAAGCTTTAGTTGAATCAATAACTTCGTACGGTTTGAGTAGCTATGGATTCACATTCAAAACATACATAGATAAAATTTTTCAACTTCAATTAAGGTTTCTAAAGATAATCGTCCCTCCTAAAGTAAAAAGTAAATATAAAAATAACTACCATATGTTGTTCGCGTATTGTAAAATAATCCCAATCCATGACAAAATCAAATATGTGCTCTTAAAAGAACAGTTTTTAACAAAGACCTGCAAACTCTAATATCATATAGCAAAGGTACTCGCGCTATCTCTAATAAAAAATTATATGTGCCTGTGTATAATAAGAATAACTATGGAAAACGCACACTCGAATTTATGATTCCAAAATTAATAAACGAATTACCACCCGCATTACGTTACGAAATAAACCCAAACAACATCAAATCTAAATTAACTAACTACTACTTAGCTTTGCTACATGATAATTATATGAAGTGGTTGATAATAGTGTTGACACGCCCTTAGGACACTCGAACGCATTTGTTTCTTTTTCTTTTTTTATGTGCTCGTCATTGTTATAACGACAAAAACATTTGCACCTAATCTACCCTCACTAAAAATTCCTATATCATGTTCGTAATTATTAATGTAAGCTGTCTGATTTATAATAGGTGAACTGCTAAGTAATGTTATCTGTATGGACGAACTCCATTGTACAAAAAAACCACTTGGTTTTATAGTACAGTGTATTGTTGTTTTCATTTGTAATTTGGTTTTTTTTCTGAATATAAATAAAATAAAAAAATTATCTCGCAAAATGGCCGAGTTAACAATAAACGGGTGTGATACGAAATGTGCTGGAATTCGAAACGATATAGTTGGCGGTTAAGTATTTCAGTTTTTGAAAGCATTATTATAAAGCGCTTAATTTAGAATGTAATTTGATTTGCACGAGAATAGTCAGTATTTTACTTACAATATAGATCATGTTAGAGATCTTTAAGAGCGACGTTTGAGTTTCAATATGATCACCATTCTTGCGTAGACAAACTTGTGCTCATATGGCTATTGAACAAAAAAGAGATTTAAAAAACTCTAAAACTAATATGCCGACCCGATATCTTGGTGGTTACTAAACCTAACTTCAAAGCTAGGGGCTGTGGTTTAAATAACCCTAGAGGCGTATATAGTATAGCTATAGTTTGTGTGATGAATATTTATGTTGGCTTGGATGTTTATATGTTTAAATAATTAGCTATGTAGATGCCGTTGTACCGTTGGCTTGGACACTAAGATAGCGATAAGCTCACCACCCTTCACGTTCAGAACTGGGTCGATTACTACATTATTTGAACTTCTATTTACCCCAGTATTGGGAAAAGTGTGAAGTACCGCCAGGATTCAAACAGGTACTACTACTTTGCACAATTTTGTACAAACCCAGTAGCACAAATATTTGCCCTTACCGTTATTCGAAACCGCAACTCTTAACTTTGAAGGCAGAGTTTCTATCAACTAAGTTATCGAGTCGTGTCGGCTATTTAGTCTATATACATTATTTATACTTATATACCAACCAACATAAGTTCATTAACTCTACAGTTATAAAGACAATATTAAGTATGTTATTTATTTAAATGTATATAAATATAAAGTCTAAATAGGCATATTTTTTACACAGATTAAGTCATGTAAAGTCCACCGCAGAATATAAGAAAGGCCTTAATAGAAGGGATTGCCACAATCGTCACGCTTGACAAGCGGATGGGCGATAGCAGTACCTGACACCTTTTTATTTCTTTGAAAATTTTCGAGATGGCTTTCACCCCATTTTCCGATTGCCAATAATAATTTCAAGGCTTTACCCTTAATTACCTCTTACGACTGTATGGGAAGAAATGAGGTGATATGTTTTCACACTGGTACGGCAAATACTTTATAAATAATTATGAAAGAAATAAAAAAGATCGTGTTATCCATTACATGATTTATCTCGAGGAAAAAATTTCGTTATCAAGTGAAATTTTCAAAGAACTTCTAACTTTTAACGAAATCGTTTATACTTTCGTTTATTAAGTTGCATTTTTGTGTACTTGAAAAATATTTGATGCTTTCACGAATTTTCACGAAGTTTCTTATGAAGAAAATTCCATTAACTTTTTTTTGCGCCACTTAGACACATCTTTTATGCTTCCGAGGGTTCTGAAAAGGTCAAAGGATCTACTTATACAATTGGCTCTTATCACTTTACATGATGTTTTTTACTTGACTACTACTGTTGCTGGCGCCTTAAAAATAGGCCCAATTAAAAGTTTCATATTTGTTTGGTAACCCTGATAGCCGAGTGGTAGGGTAATTTGAATCCGAATCAGGAGACTCCTGTTCGATCCAGGAAATAAAATCAAATATCTTCACGCAATTCCCAATACAGGTGTAGACAGAGGTTTAGTCCAGACAATTAAGCCTATTAATCCTCCTTCCACTGAAGACATTTTCGGGACAATGTGACAGGTGGTGAGCCCGTCGCCATCTTTATGTCCAAGCCAACAATATAATTCGTACATAAGTTTTTGAAAAAACCCATTAGTACGAGCCTGCCACCAGGGGATCGAACTCGGGTCTCTTGACCCGAAATTCCGACCACCCAACCACTCGGCTATCGTGACTATGAAATCCAGGAGGAAGCCTTGAACCAACTAGTCGAATTTATCTACGAATTGTATTATTCGCTTAGTCAACAAAAAGAAGAGAGGCTCACCACCTGTCAGGTTATCTCAAATAAGGTCTGGTGAAATGTTCGAAATTCCTAAAAATTGTCTAGACCTCTGACTAGTATTAGGAACGTGGGAAGTTATACCAAAAATATTTTTTTTTCTCAGTTTATTGTTTATTTTTTATATTTTTTAAATATGAACTTGCGGAGTTGTATCGGCGTGAGAATTAACCATGTCTTTCTTACAATGGGTGTGATAAAAGGCGTCTACAAATGCAACCATGTCGAAGAATACCAGACCAAAATAAAAGACTGATGACGAGCGCCATAGATACTAAGATACTTCTGCTCGTACTGCTTTTTTTAATATTATTTAATGAGAGCAGTTGGCTTACGAGCAATGGGTTCCGCTAAATTTAAGTATTTACCGACGCCCATGTACAATTGAAATACTACGGAAATACAGTTCTGCGTTGCTCACCTTTAAAGAAGAATTTGGGAAAGAGGAATCAATAGAGGACTGAACACAGAAAAGGATTACACGGACACAGAAGCAGAAAATGCCTCTATTTCGCATAGCATAAACGTGTCGACTCTTTTATGCAGCAGAAGCCTTTTCCTTGGTTTTAATTTCTACCACAGATTTACTAAAAATGATTATCCGGTTTTCCGTTACTTCTTATTATGGTATTCAAGTTTCTTAGTCACAGACACTAACTCTAAATAGGGGGTGCGTATTGTTATACCACACCATCTTTTTCTATGTTTATATATTTTTTCAAATGAAGTCCTTTATGGAGGATGACTCGGGTTCAATTTAATTAGTTCATAACATAACATAACAGATTGTATCACGTTCTTTATTAGTTTTAAACAAATTATAAAAAAAAATTAGTTTCTTTAATATTAATAAAAAACGCTATAAAATTAAATATCGTTTTATTTAAGGTAGTTTATAACACTTAATTACTAAATTTAGCACGTGCCCCGCATTAAACAAGAGCGTCATGAGAAAACATGTCCATGTAGGCATTAAAAGGACCAAACAAAAGTAAACATTTAAAGTCTATCGATACATTAAAATTCACGTACCTAGAGCCTAGTAGCCAGAGCATAACGATGGCCAATTAGCGCAAAACTTACACATACTAAATATATCTTCACGTCTTTTCCCATACTGGCGTAGACAGAGGTCTAGACAACGAAGTTCTTTTCACCCATTAGCCACGAACGTAGGATCACTACCAACTCGGTTATAAATTCGGTATATAGGTACACATTATGATTATAATAAATAGGTTAAAATTAATTACTGGAATGATGTAAGGATAGTCAACATCCTTACAATTAATAACCACATGTAAGCTTTCCGTGCTTGTGATGGCGTAACGGAATAAAGTTTAGGACCAGAAACATTATTAGCCGCTTCAGTGAATACAGATTTGCAAGTAAAGTTTGAGAACTACTTTGTATTTACTAAGAATATTCAAATAACTAAAACACTATCAAACATTACTGCGTAGTATTTAAGTAATTGTTTAAGTTACATTACATACAAGATGTGCTTACGATTCACTTTGAAGCCTTAACAAAATAAGTATTCCTCTTTCACTGGAAATATTGTCGCAGTTTATATTTGTTTAATAGACAGTCATTGATTTCTAAATGACTTTTCATTAGAAATGTATAGAAAAACCGTTGATAATTAAAAACTGCTAAAATTAGATCCAATCGGTGTAGGTACCGACTACTTTCGGATCTGTCGGTGGTTTTTCGTCAGGGTATTGCGTGACGGGGCGCGACCGCGAACCTATGCCACTTACCGTAACGAAGGGCCTCAGAATGGTGCCAAACTAGTCGGCACCTAAACCGATTGTTTAAACGTAAGCTTTGCCTTTTTTAATTATTTAGTTAATAATATCTCACGAGAGTTTCTTAATTCAGGAACTTTTAAGTTAAGTGTAGCTTATGTCTCTTTATTATTCTACAGGGTAATTTTTAAAACATCAAAAACTTTGCAAGACCATGTTACTAAGATTATAAACAACAACTTTTGTTCTAAAACTTCACAAGATTTTACTTTCATACAAAATTAAAAATATTTAAGTCACGATAACCTAGTAGTTGGGTGATCGGAGTTCGAGTTAAGAGACCCGAGTTCGATCCCCAAGGAGACGGATCGTACCAATTATTTTTACAAAACTAATGTACGATTAACATCGTTGGCGTGGACATATCGATGGTGATGGGACACGCTCCTGCGCAACGCGGGATGAAAGTACTAAATTTTCTAGTTCTCTGGCTACTCATGCATTTGGAGGTTCGTGAAGATAAATAGGTCGATCTATGTGTCAATAAACCTACTCGGTGGAAAAAGAAAAATTTATGTAGGTAGGGTGCACGAGATACAGAATAATTAAGTGTATGGACAGAAAAAAAAAACATTTTTAAGATTTAGGTAAATTTATAAATTTTTGTAAAAATTTACTGAACAAAAGTTTTAGTTTATAACGTTTATACGCCCGCCCCTGTCATAGATTTTGAAATTTCCCGTTTATTTAATAATAAAATGACCTGCATGACTAACATGCTTTAAAAATCAATAAAAGTGCATCATAATATAATTCCGTGTGGTTTTCAAAGTTATCAAAATCACAACTTTCGTACAAATCTTTGCACCTATTTTAGTATATTAGATAAAAACAAGACAATGTATGTTGATCGTTTTTTTATCAGACTACTTCTCTGACCGGAACAGGCCTTGCATTCCTGGCCCGTTAGAATTAACTCTCGAACTCGTTTATTTCACGCGCCCGTGACTACCTATTTATTCCACGTCATTAACTTTTCAACGTTGAAAACATTGTTTTTTTGTGTATTTTTGTTAGATATTATTATTATTTGTTTTTTTTTTATTTAATAACTACTGAGTGTTTACTTTTAATGCTCATTGGTGTTTATTTATTTGCAACTTGATAACTTGAAAGACATCGCTTCTTAGCTATTAAACCGTCAACTGTACTGGTTTTAAGTTTTAATTTATGTTTATAATTTTTACACAGTATAGTACAGTAGTAGTAGTAATAGTATATACTTTATTGTACACCACACATATACAAGGAATAAATACAACACAGAGAAAACTTAATAAACACGTATAAACGGTCGATAAGGCGGTCTTATCGCTATTCCAGACAACTAAAGAAAAACTGGAATTAAGAACTAGAATTAAGGTGGTGGAGCGTTTTATGATACACTTACAGTCAAGAGTAAGACTTACCCGAGTTCGATCCCCAGCTGGAGGGCTGGTTTTTCGAAACCTTATGTACAAATTACATCGTTGGCTTGAACATAAAGACGGCGACCGGCTCACCACTTGTCACGTTGTCTCGGAAATGTCTTCGGTTTAAGGTAGGTTAAACGAACTTAATTGTTTATTATTAACCTCTGTCTACTCCTGTATTGGGAACTGCGGGAATATCTAAATTAGTTCCATTTATAAGCTCAGGAACCTCACAAACAAATTCCCAATATAGGAGGAGGATCAATGATCTAGATTAGTTTTAGGGACAAATTAACAAATTAAGCAGGAACAAGAATAATTAAAAATAGTAATGGGCTTAAAAAAAGCAACAAGAATATATTAAATTAATGAGAAAATTTTAAAATCTCGCCCAATGTCTTTTAAATTTCTCATAGTGTCATTGGTAAATTTGCTTTCAAAATCACTAAAAATGCTTAAAAAACAAGTATAGATAGTTCATATGTGATCTATCAACTAATTATCTAATTAACAATTAAAACAATTATATTAATCTATAGTATAATCTATAGGATATATGATATAGGTTTGTGCAATTTTTTTAACGTGGGTTTTTTAAAACTTTAAACACTTTAAAGAACTCATTGACACGGGCTTTCAACTTGGGAATCGAACTCGAATCTTCTTAATTCTTTCCGACCACCACACGAATATCGCGACTTTTACTTCCTTTTAAATGTTCAATTCCATGACATATTCATGACTGGTTGTATTGCTCGAGAAAGAACGAAAATATGCGTCGAGAGAGTGGTAAAACGCGTAACTTTTCTTTACGGCAGTTCAAAAGTTTGAAATGTCGGACCCATTTCACCACAGGACGATACGGCTCGGATAGAATTATCCAAGTATTTAAAGATAAATTGTGATAAAAGTGTAGCGTAAAATAAGGTTTACTTTTTGTTACATTCAGGAAATAAACAATCATAAACTGAAAGTTTAGAAATAAATATTTAATGAGTTTCAAATTTCACAAATCTTTTTAATGTTTTGTATTTAATTAAAATGTTTTCATTTAAACATGTAATTATATAAAAAACGCTACTATTTAGCGAGTTAAAATTAAAAAACATTATTATAATAGTTTTTAAAGACGTATTTTACAACTATCCAAACATTTATGTATAATACGTTTAATTATATATTTCTTTTACTTTTCTTGTCTTCACGCTCTTTAGAGTTAGTCAGAGGTCTAGATAATTTAGTTGTTTAACCTATATTACAATGTATCTTATTTAGGATTACGTTTTAGGTGGTGATCCTGTCACCACCTTAGTGTCAAAGTCAACAAAAAACAAATGTAAGTTTATAAATTGTCATTTGTACGAGACTTAATCCTGGAAATCGAATTTGCTTTCTTAAAAGCTACGCTCGAAGTTTTGGTTACAGTTGATTTTTCTTTAACTGATGAAATTAGCTAAAAAAATCAGCTGTAGATCTAGGTAAGTGATATGGCTTCATTATAATCATGGTCATAACGGCCTTTAAAAGGAAACTACAGGACTGGCTTCTGTCGTAAGGAAGAGTTTGCCACCATCGTCACGTTTGGCCAGCGAATTGGCGATCGCAGTATCATACTTACACCTTGAACCATAGACGCTGCAGCTGATGATATTTTGTGAAGAAAAAGAAGAAGCAATCACTTTTTTAGGTACTATAAATCACTAGTATTCTTCAAAACAATTATTGAAACATTTCAAGATGAGCTCATTGTCAGGTAGAAATCGCCTATTAGCGGGAAAAGAATAAATTTGCTCGAACTATACCGGTTCTCGAAACTTTACGTTACCATGAGTAGTTGCACTTGAGTAAAATTTTATAAGTTCGGAGTAAGTTCTTCTTAAGCAACGGAAAGTGCTTCAAATTTTTAATGGTTTGAAAAAAAAAATGGTTTTCAAATAATATTTTAAATACTAGAACAACTATTATAAAACCATTCACGACCCGGTACCTTATTCGATTCTCGATAGGGACAAACATTTGTGTGATGAATAGTAAATGTTTGGACTTGAGTCATAATCACGAATATATATCTAGGTAATTGTATGTATGTAAGTTAAACATAACATTTATATAAAGTAAAGCAGCCAAAACGTTTAAAAACCGATTTACTAAATGAGCTCTAAGTAAGTAAGGATTTCTGTCAGAGTAATGAGGCTTAAATTTTGACTAAAAATAACCGAAACAAATATGATTTCCTTTATCGCTTTCTGTTTCAAAGCTTTTAAAAAGAATTATAAGGAGATTAGTGTGTATTTAGTGTGACCACACTACTAAAACTTATATAAAATATGTTAAGTATATATTAAGTATTATAATCGCCGTCTGTTTACGACGTTAGAATATAGCTCCCCCTTTCTTCCCGTGGTTGTCGTGATCAAACCGGAGATGGGCAGCATCGCGAGCAGTGTGAGGTGGCTGGTGCTGCGATCGTCAATTGTGGCGATTGCGAATGATCCATAAGAGAGAGGCACATGTTTTTCAGTGGACTTTAACTTTAATAATAGTAATGTACAATCCAAATTATGATTTAGGGAGACCAGATAAGAAACATCAGAAGTAGTGGGACGATGCGTGAAGATAATAGAAAATAAAAAAAAACTTACCCATTTACGAGAGATCATCCCACCTTGATTTCATTACTGAGCTAAACGTCTTCTTTGCATACAGAAGTGGTATCCATCCAACAGTGGTAGAGCCACGCATCAGCTTTTGTTGTTGCATGAATGGGCCGGCTCGACCGGGGAAGTACCACGACCTCACAGAATACCGGCGTAAAGTTGAAGTGTAACAAACTTCTGCGTTTCGTCTGGTGAGTGCAGGTAACCGGTGGCCCACACACCCCCTTCCCCGATTTGGGGGGGGGGGGCACTCGTAGGGAGGCAATGCATCTGCTATGCCTCTGGTATTGCGGGTGTTTATGGGTGGCGGTAATCACTTACCATCACGTGCGCCGGCTGCTCGTTTGCCTCCATTTTCTTTAAAAAAAAACCTAAGCAAGACATGCTGTCCCATTTCCATGTGTCATACATTTATACTCGACATAGTTATATGTACTGCGTGTACACATGATGTACTACACTATTTTTCATGGTGTCGCCAGCACTGATTACCGGTTGGGTTAGGATGTGGAAACACTATTTCTTCAGTTTCTCCGCTTTGGGAGTTTGTGCTACTTTCGTTGTTTTCCTTAACAAAAATGCTTAAGCTTCTTACTTTGGGATCAGAGCAATATATGTGATGTTGACCCTTCGTATCCTACTACCTTCGTTTACGAGTAGCGTAAACATCGGTTTTCAAAGTGTCCCCATCTCGAGGTCCATTGTTCGATTCTCGGAGGAATAAATGTATAAAAAACACTTTTTCTATATTTTATCGGGTCTGGGTGTTTGTGGTGCCTTCGTTTTTTCCGATTCTCATACCTCAAGTACATAAGCTTTGTACATTGGGATCGGAGCAATGTATGTGATGTACCCTATATGTACTTAATGAAAAAAATATGTATGTATGTTTATATGTATGTATTTATAATATTAGTTTACTTTAAATTTTGTCTATGTTAGTAGCACTTGAAAATTGTGAAGAGTCACCTCTTACTGTGTTGTCCCAGGCAGATGAAAAGTGATAAGTAAAAAAAGCCTTTATTTAATATAGAAAGAAATTTAAAATAAACTCTGCTTCGTACTGAGAAATTAAGAAAAAATAAAAATAAATCTTAAAAATCATGTCATAGTCTCGTACTCTCTAATTATATAGAGTATAATTTATATAGATAAAAATAATCAACCGATCAGTAAACACTTTGCTAATTACTAGAACCAACTCTTAACCAAACTCTCAAGGGTAGCCTCCCCGCGATCATAATTATTGTCGATAATACTATGATCGGGGAAGTTCTATAGCCGTGATTGCTAAAAACAATTTCAACTTTAAGATATTAAGTTTTTAATGTCGAGATTAGGGATGTTATTTGTTCAAGTTTTAGAATTTTGATATTGTTTGTGTTTGGGTGACCAAACTTCTCTTGGTATTAATTGACGCCACTATAGTATATTTTAATAAAATAATAATTTGATTTTTTTCGAATCTTTGTCGACTTGTTGTTGTAGCTGTATACAACAATTTAAAATAGGGTTCTTCTATACTAACGTAAAGTATATGAATATTATACATACGTGATTATCAGCCGGTAAAAGTGCATTATCGGCATTAAGTGCATAAAAGTGCATTACATAAAGAAGAGTAACACAACCGAGACCAAATAATTAGAATCTAATCTAACAGATTAAAAAATTATTTACAAAATATATTTTCTGACCCATTGTACCTTGATAGACGTCAAGTTGAATCCATAGAAAAGGCTTTGTTGTAAAACTATTGCATGAACTTAATTTGAGTGTCATATAGTCAATTTATTTTTCCTAAAATCTTTTCTTGACACTGATTGTCAAAAACCTCATCTGGAGACAGCCGTAGAACCAGGGACATCACTTGGAAGAATGCCCACAAAGAGCAGAATCTTTGCCATCTATTCATCATTTTCATTCATGGGAAGATATCATTATCATTACTAACGTCTTTTTTTAAAAAAAAAACTCAACATTGAGTTAAAAAATCAAACTACTACTTAGTAAATAACCCGAAAATAAAAAATATTAGCAATCAGCTCATTGTACCCATTCGGGGATACCATACTAAAATATTTTTAGGAATCACGTTAATTGGGATGTTTCACAGAGATCGATTTTAGGTCTTCTGCTTTTTGCGTTGTATTACGCTGATATAACTGTTGATGATATTCAGATCTCTATATCATGTAAGCCTGAGGAAACCGTCCAAGCTGTACACAAGTTAAATAAGGATTTAGAAAGTATTGCCACCTGGGCAAAATCGAATGCTCTAGTGCTAAATGGATGTAAATCCAAATTTATAATTCTCGGGGCACCTAACCAAAAAAAAAAAAAATTGGTAAGCACGATATACACGTAACTATTAAAGAGGAATAAGTCGAACGCGTGATTGAAGCTCGCAACCTTGGTCTTCTCATGGATGACAGCTTAAGGTTCGAAAACCGTATACTTATGGTAGCTAAAATAAAATAAAATATCTTCACGCAATTCCCAATACAGGGGTAGACAGAGGTCAAGTCTAGACAATTAAGTCCCTTTGACCCACCTTCCACCGAAGATATTTTCGGGACAACGTAACAGGTGGTGAGCCCGTCGCCGTCTTTATGTCCAAGCCAACGATGAAATTCGTACATAAGTTTTTGAAAAACTCATTGGTACTGCCACCTGGGGACCAAACTCGGGTCTCTCGACTCGAAATTCCGACCACCCAACAACTCGGCTATCGTGACTATTAACGTAGCTAGAAACTGCTTTTATAGACTAAAGATATTATACCCAATTAGAAATTACCTAAATACAAATACGCGTTTAAGACTGCGACTCGCTTATTCTTTCTAAATTTAATCATATGGATACAGTTTACAGCCCCCGTCTTTTAGTACATAGTAAGAACATTATTTAATGAGTACAGAATACTTTTGCGAGATACTGTTTTAAAATATCGCCGCGACCATGACTTAGCAATGTTACTATTTGGTATAATTAAATATAATGTGCCCTCTTATCCGGCCGAAAAATTACTGTGGTCACGAGATGTAAAAACAAAGGTAACTCGTGCATGGAGATTTTCTCTTGCTATGTCTTATTAAAAGTCACGATAGCCGAGTTGTTGGGTGGTCGGAATTTCGAGTCGAGAGACCTGAGTTCGATCCCCAGGTGGCAGTACCAATGAGTTTTCAAAAAACTTATGTACGAATTTCATCGTTGGCTTGACATAAAGGCGGTGACAGGCTCACCACCTGTCACGTTGTCCCGAAAATATCTTCGGTGGAAGGTGGGTCAAAGGGACTTAATTGTCTAGACTTGACCTCTGTCTACCCCTGTATTGGGAATTGCGTGAAGATATATATATATATATATATATATATATATATATATATATATATATATATATATATATATATATATATATATATATATATATATATATATTTATATATATATATATATATATATATGTATATATATATATATATATATATATATATATATATATATATATATATATATATATATATATATATATATATATATATATATATATATATATATATATATATATATATATATATATATATATATATATGTCTTATTATCGAACCACTGCTTTTCGAAGGAGTTTTAAGTACGCCGTTACCATGTGCTGGAACAATTTGCCGCCACCGTTTCGCAGTCTGAAATCGGCACAATCATTTAAGGAAAAATATAGAAATTACCTAATGAACATGATCAAGAATTGTTGCAAACCTTATTGGTTGCAAACACATGGCGTTGAGTATAGTACAACTTACAGCACTGGTACTGGTTGGACTTTAAACTCGCAAATCTGATAAGTTACTAAATATAAGCAAAAGTAAAACGCACACCGTATTTTTTTTGTTCTTCATTTAATTTCTGTATATTGTACGTTAAATTTGTTATCGTAATTTAAAACGTACACTTTAGATTGTTTATAATTATTGTATACATACGCTTTCTTTTTATTTGTTAAACTGAACACACGGACGTCCGTAAGTCACTCGCAAATAAGGCCGACTGAAAAACAGCGCTACAGTTTGAGTGAACTGCGGCATTAAGCTGAGTCGGTCTTTTTGCCCATTGCACCACGACTCATATGACAATGATAAACAACTGTTATTTTTTCCTAAAATCTTTCTTGACACTGATTGTCAAAAACCTCATCTGGAGACAGCCGTAGAACCAGGGACATCACTTGGAAGAATGCCCACAAAGAGCAGAATCTTTGCCATCTATTCATCATTTTCATTCATGGAAGATATCATTATCATTACTAACGTCTTTTTAAAAAAAAAAAAATTGGTAAGCACGATATACACGTAACTATTAAAGAGGAATAAGTCGAACGCGTGATTGAAGCTCGCAACCTTGGTCTTCTCATGGATGACAGCTTAAGGTTCGAAAACCGTATACTTAACGTAGCTAGAAACTGCTTTTATAGACTAAAGATATTATACCCAATTAGAAATTACCTAAATACAAATACGCGTTTAAGACTGCGACTCGCTTATTCTTTCTAAATTTAATCATATGGATACAGTTTACGGCCCCCGTCTTTTAGTACATAGTAAGAACATTATTTAATGAGTACAGAATACTTTTGCGAGACACTGTTTTAAAATATCGCCGCGACCATCACTTAGCAATGTTACTATTTGGTATAATTAAATATAATGTGCCCTCTTATCCGGCCGAAAAATTACTGTGGTCACGAGATGTAAAAACAAAGGTAACTCGTGCATGGAGATTTTCTCTTGCTATGTCTTATTAAAAAGTCACGATAGCCGAGTTGTTGGGTGGTCGGAATTTCGAGTCGAGAGACCCGAGTTCGATCCCCAGGTGGCAGTACCAATGAGTTTTTCAAAAACTTATGTACGAATTTCATCGTTGGCTTGGACATTAAGGCGGCGACGGGCTCACCACCTGTCACGTTGTCCCGAAAATATCTTCGGTGGAAGGTGGGTCAAAGGGACTTAATTGTCTAGACTTGACCTCTGTCTACCCCTGAATTGGGAATTGCGTGAAGATATATATATATATATATATATATATATATATATATATATATATATATATATATATATATATATATATATATATATATATATATATATATATATATATATATATATATATATATATATATATATATATATATATATATATATATATATATATATATATATATATATATATATATATATATATATATATATATATATATATATATATATATATATATATATATATATATATATATATATATATATATGTCTTATTATCGAACCACTGCTTTTCGAAGGAGTTTTAAGTACGCCGTTACCATGTGCTGGAACAATTTGCCGCCACCGTTTCGCAGTCTGAAATCGGCACAATCATTTAAGGAAAAATATAGAAATTACCTAATGAACATGATCAAGAATTGTTGCAAACCTTATTGGTTGCAAACACATGGCGTTGAGTATAGTACAACTTACAGCACTGGTACTGGTTGGACTTTAAACTCGCAAATCTGATAAGTTACTAAATATAAGCAAAAAGTAAAACGCACACCGTATTTTTTTTGTTCTTCATTTAATTTCTGTATATTGTACGTTAAATTTGTTATCGTAGATTAAAACGTACACTTTAGATTGTTTATAATTATTGTATACATACGCTTTCTTTTTTATTTGTTAAACTGAACACACGGACGTCCGTAAGTCACTCGCAAATAAGGCCGACTGAAAAACAGCGCTACAGTTTTGAGTGAACTGCGGCATTAAGCTGAGTCGGTCTTTTTGCCCATTGCACCACGACTCATATGACAATGATAAACAACTGTTATTTTTTCCTATCATTTTTATGTTTTATTTATAGTTATTGTCATAACTTTGGTTTCGTCTCTCAGCTTGTTAGTTTTTTTTTCTCATTGTTAATTTTCTCTTCAATTTACTATGTTCGTGGGTCAAAGGACTAATTAAACTTTGACCCCTGATAACGACTACTCAGGAAAATCGCGAAAAAAAATTGTTATAAATAATAAATAAATATATACACAGATACGGACATCATCACTTACACTGCTTTGATCCCGAAGTAAGCAGCTTTATTACTTGTGTTTTAGAATTCAAGCAGACCCGAGAAAATGTAGAAAAAATGTTTTCTACATTGACCTCAACCTGGCGACACCAAGAAAACCGGTGTGTTTTATTGTTTATTATATTGTAACTGCCGCCAACTAACTTATCTTAGAATTAATAGCATTGTTTGGAATTGATTATGTTATATTTATTTACGATAATAGGCAGGTAGTTTTAATGCCTTCGGTGCCGGTTCTAAAGCGCTTGTGATGCTGCAGTCTTTCAAAAGTCTGCGAAATTCGATTAAAAAAATGAATAAAATACTTTAAAATAATTAATAATTACTTTAGACTCGCGGTGGTCACAATCCTCATACATATATAATAGTAATAATAAACGAGCTTACAATCGAATTGTAACGATTTCGCTGGAGTTTACTTGACAAAGTGACCGGTGGATACTCTGTCGCCGCCTTAGTGTCTAAGCCAATGATACCAATAGTGCATAAGCTTTAGAGACCAAAATCGGTTCATCCGTCTTAAACTCGGATCACCCAACTGCTCTGGCTATCTTTGATTCTTCAACGTCATAAAACATCTTCAAGTATATTCTCAATAATGGGGTGGACGGAGGTCTAGACAATTAAGTCCCTTCGACCCACCTATCACCGACGACTATATGGGATCATGTGATAGATTGAGACTTTGTGTTAGCCTACTGTTATAATATTTGTATGATGAATTTGAACATATATAGTATTTACCATTGGATGAAACTCGCAACCTCGCTTCGAAAGCAGGGTTACTATAATAAAGCCATCAGGTCGCCTATCTATTGTCGTGTTATTATTTACTATAAAAACGTATTTGTTAAAGCTGAATCGTTTCAACAAATTATGATAGTGGTAAAACCTTTTGAAGCTTAAATCACTTACTTACTTACATATCTTCCTTTGCTCCTAACAGGGTAGCCAGAAGAACAGATCGCCAAGTGTCACGATCCTTACATACCTCTTTCGTTTCTTTCAGATTCATCATTTCTTCATACATGCACGTCGAGGTATCTGATTACTCTTGACCCTCCCTCTTCGAGCAATTTGCTCACATGGTCTTCAAAAGTTAGTTTCGGCCTACCTCGACCCCTTTTAATATTAACTTTCGCGCTATATATTTTTTTCATCATTCGGTCTTCGCTCATTCGCTCAAAGTGCCCAAACCATTAATTAAATTAAATCACTAAGTCACGATAGCCGAGTTGTTGGGTGGTCGGAATTTCGAGTCTAGAGACCGAGTTCGATCCCAGGTGGCAGTACCAATGAGTTTTCAAAAAAAAAAAAACTTATGTACGAATTTCATCGTTGGCTTGGACATAAAGGCGGTGACAGGCTCACCATCTGTCACGTTGTCCCGAAAATATCTTCGGTGGAAGGTGGGTCAAAGGGACTTAATTGTCTAGACTTGACCTCTGTCTACCCCTGTACTGGGATTTGCGTGAAGATATATTTATTTATTTATGATAGTGGTCACGATAGCCGAGTTGTTGGGTGGTCGGAATTTCGAGTCTAGAGACCGAGTTCGATCCCAGGTGGCAGTACCAATGAGTTTTCAAAAAAAAAAAAACTTATGTACGAATTTCATCGTTGGCTTGGACATAAAGACTGCGACAGGCTCACCATCTGTCACGTTGTCCCGAAAATATCTTCGGTGGAAGGTGGGTCAAAGGGACTTAATTGTCTAGACTTGACCTCTGTCTACCCCTGTACTGGGATTTGCGTGAAGATATATTTATTTATTTATGATAGTGGTCACGATAGCCGAGTGGTTGGGTGGTCAGATTTCGAGTCTAGAGACCGAGTTCGATCCCAGGTGGCAGTACCAATGAGTTTTCAAAAAAAAAAAAACTTATGTACGAATTTCATCGTTGGCTTGGACATAAAGGCGGTGACAGGCTCACCACCTGTCACGTTGTCCCGAAAATATCTTCGGTGGAAGGTGGGTCAAAGGACTAATTAAACTTTGACCCCTGATAACGACTACTCGGGAAATTCGCGAAAAAAAATTGTTATAAATAATAAATAAATAAATATCTTCACGCAAATCCCAATACAGAGGTAGACAGAGGTCTAGTCTAGACAATTAAGTCCCTTCGACCCACCTTCCACCGAAGATATTTTCGGGACAACGTGACAGGTGGAGACCGTCGCCGCCTTTATGTCCAAGCCAACGATGTAATTCGTACATAAGTCTTTGAAAAACCCATTGGTACGAGCCTACCACCTGGGGATGGTACTCGGGTCTCTCGACTCGATATTCCGACCACCCAACCACTCGGCTATCGTGACTTTTAATATTAAATATTTGTTCATTATTCATTACAGCGTCATCAAATTTATAATTCTCAGGGCACCTAACCAAAAAAAAAAAATTGTTATAAATAATAAATAAATAAATATCTTCACGCAAATCCCAATACAGAGGTAGACAGAGGTCTAGTCTAGACAATTAAGTCCCTTCGACCCACCTTCCACCGAAGATATTTTCGGGACAACGTGACAGGTGGAGACCGTCGCCGCCTTTATGTCCAAGCCAACGATGTAATTCGTACATAAGTCTTTGAAAAACCCATTGGTACGAGCCTACCACCTGGGGATGGAACTCGGGTCTCTCGACTCGATATTCCGACCACCCAACCACTCGGCTATCGTGACTTTTAATATTAAATATTTGTTCATTATTCATTACAGCGTCATCCAATTTGCATAAACAAAGCATGATAACCATTTTTTTAAACATTATTTTAAACATTTTTTTCTCTTCCCTTGTTTTCCAATACAGGAGAGTAGCCAGAGTTCTAGACAATTTTTAGTCTTTTGACCCATATTTTATCTAAGCTTATTTCTTACAACTCGACAGGCGATGAGCCCATCGCCGTCTTAGTATCAAAACCATCAATACTAAGACCATTGTTAGGAACCTTCCCACTAGGCATCGTCCTCGGGTATCCTGACTAGAATTGCATTTAATAGACAACTCAGCCATCTTCGCTAATTACTTACTACTTACACAGCGTTAATAATGGATAATCAGATGGATTTGCTAATGCACTAGATTAACAGAGATGTGTACCGACCGTAATTGGTTACGTGCTGCACGGTACGTGATGTTTGTGTTGCGAAGGGCTGAAATTTGTTTACTTAACGGCCTGTAAAAGTTTATTGCAGGGTATATATTATGGCATATTAGGAGACCTCGATATAATTTGGCATAATCGCAACGTTTACCAAGAATGACGATCGTAGTTCCATATTTCGTACCAACTTCACCTTTATTTAAGTCTAAGTTTCTTAATTCAAGTCAAATAAAATTATATTAGAGTCCATTTCGCCATCTGTCAACAGTCGTTGAAATATTCCAGGCTTAACTCATTTTTGTCTTTTAATTATGGTAAATAATAAATAAATATATACACAGATACGGACATCATCACTTACACTGCTCTGATCCCGAAGTAAGCAGCTTTATTACTTGTGTTTTAGAATTCAAGCAGACCCGAGAAAATGTAGAAAAAATGTTTTCTACATTGACCTCAACCTGGCGACACCAAGAAAACCGGTGTGTTTTATTGTTTATTATATTGTAACTGCCGCCAACTAACTTATCTTAGAATTAATAGCATTGTTTGGAATTGATTATGTTATATTTATTTACGATAATAGGCACGTAGTTTTAATGCCTTCGGTGCCGGTTCTAAAGCGCTTGTGATGCTGCAGTCTTTCAAAAGTCTGCGAAATTCGATTAAAAAAATGAATAAAATACTTTAAAATAATTAATAATTACTTTAGACTCGCGGTGGTCACAATCCTCATACATATATAATAGTAATAATAAACGAGCTTACAATCGAATTGTAACGATTTCGCTGGAGTTTACTTGACAAAGTGACCGGTGGATACTCTGTCGCCGCCTTAGTGTCTAAGCCAATGATACCAATAGTGCATAAGCTTTAGAGACCAAAATCGGTTCATCCGTCTTAAACTCGGATCACCCAACTGCTCTGGCTATCTTTGATTCTTCAACGTCATAAAACATCTTCAAGTATATTCTCAATAATGGGGTGGACGGAGGTCTAGACAATTAAGTTCTTTCAACCCTCCTATCACCGACGACTATATGGGATCATGTGATAGATTGAGACTTTGTGTTAGCCTACTGTTATAATATTTGTATGATGAATTTGAACATATATAGTATTTACCATTGGATGGAAACTCGCAACCTCGCTTCGAAAGCGAGGTTACTACCAATAAAGCCATCGGGTCGCCTATCTATTGTCGTGTTATTATTTACTATAAAAACGTATTTGTTAAGCTGAATCGTTTCAACAAATTATGATAGTGGTCACGATAGCCGAGTGGTTGGGTGGTCGGAATTTCGAGTCGAGAGACCCGAGTTCGATCCCCAGGTGGCTCGTACCAATGGGTTTTTCAAAAAACTATACGAATTGTGTACGAATTGTGTCGATGGCATGGACATAAAGGCGGTGACAGGCTCACCATCTGTCACGTTGTCCCGAAAATATCTTCGGTGGAAGGTGGGTCGAAGGGACTTAATTGTCTAGACTAGACCTCTGTCTACCCCTGTATTGGGAATTGCGTGAAGATATATATTTATTTTATTTATGATAGTGGTAAAACCTTTTGAAGCTTAAATCACTTACTTACTTACATATCTTCACGCACACTCCCTAACGGGGTAGCCAGAGAGAACAGATCGCCAAGTGTCACGATCCTTACATACCTCTTTCGTTTCTTTCAGATTCATCATTTTCTTCATACATGCACGTCGAGGTATCTGATTACTCTTGACCCTCCCCTCTTCGAGCAATTTGCTCACATGGTCTTCAAAAGTTAGTTTCGGCCTACCTCGACCCCTTTTAATATTAACTTTCGCGCTATATATTTTTTTCATCATTCGGTCTTCGCTCATTCGCTCAAAGTGCCCAAACCATTAATTAAATTAAATTACTAAGTCACGATAGCCGAGTTGTTGGGTGGTCGGAATTTCGAGTCTAGAGACCGAGTTCGATCCCCAGGTGGCAGTACCAATGAGTTTTTCAAAAAAAAAAAAACTTATGTACGAATTTCATCGTTGGCTTGGACATAAAGACTGCGACGGGCTCACCACCTGTCACGTTGTCCCGAAAATATCTTCGGTGGAAGGTGGGTCAAAGGGACTTAATTGTCTAGACTTGACCTCTGTCTACCCCTGTACTGGGATTTGCGTGAAGATATTATTTTTTCTAATTCAATTTAATTGTTACTTCGAAATTCGTAAGTATTTCAGCCGTAATTGATTTGAAGTAATTTAATTCTAGGTTAAAATAATGAGGTTATTTAGGATTCAGATGATAGATGCCTTACAGTATCCTCCCCGAATTGAAAAGAAATGTTAGTCCAATAGAATGAATAGTTTTAAGTACATGGCTGAAGTACCTTCGTTTGCTGACAAACTGATATAGCTCGAATAGATAACCCTCGAAAGATTTTTTTTAAAAAGTTCTTCTCGATGCCTTGTGGCAGGGACCGCCTATAGAAACATCAGTTGCGTGTTCCAATCTCGCAAGGGGCAAACATTTATTTATTTATCTCCGTGTACTAAATAAAGACCACTCCAGACTCAGTACTGGGAAATACGTGAAAATTTTTATTTCAAACGTTCATTAATTACATATCATATTTAACATTGGTGTTTATACAAATATTTTGCATATATTCCTGATTTATCTAAAGTAACAAATCTTGATACACCCGCAAAAATTACTATGCGTAAACGCAAGCAAAGAGAAACTGATTTCACCGAGGCAATGTCAACACTTCGAAGTGAATTTCAATCTGAATTTGCGTTATTGTTTAAAGAGTTTACTGGAGAGTTTACCCAGAGGCAAAACAACTTAATATCTAATTTATCTGCAGACGTCAAGCAAGTTGCGGAGCAAATAAATTGAAAGAATCACAAAATAAGATTGTTATTGAACAAGATAAATTAAAAACTGCTTTATCCGAGATAAAAAAAGAAAATTATTGCAAAATTTGCTCGGTTAAACAGAAGTTAATAGAGGCAAATGCTACAATAAGCAGACTATCGCAACAAATTAATGTAATGGAACAGTATGGTCGAAGCAATAACTTTGAAATTTCCGGAATTCCGTTAAAAAGTAACGAAAACTTGCATATGCTAATCAAGTCAGTATCCAATAAAGTAGGAATGCCGATAGAAATGTCACAAATTGATTATATAAAACGTGTAAGAATGTACCCCAACAAACAAGTGTGTAGTGACAATAGTTGGCAGAACCCAGAATCGAGTGTAATACCTAACATAATAGTGCGATTCACCCAGCATAAAATAAAGCCGGATCTATTAGCTGCGGTTCGCAGCCGCCGAGGCATAAGAACAGCTGATCTCGGTCTGGATGGGCCTTCAAAACCAGTATTTGTAAATGACAATCTTACGCCTATTAACAAATATCTTTATCGAAAAACTCGCATGGTAACCAAGGAGAAAAATTATAAATTTGTATGGTTAAAGGATAACAAAATATTTGTTCGTAAGTCAGAATCTGTCAAGGTTATTATAATTTCATCGGAGAAAGATTTAGTTAAAATAATATGACTGCATAATTTACTATTTAAATATACTAACGTCATTTACATTTTTTACATAAAATATGTAAACTATTTAAGCTATGTTATTAGAATTAAAATATATAAAACATGTCTTTATTTAAACGTTTCTGGCACTGTACAGTTATTATATTTCTCACAATATGTTCCTCATAGTTTAAATATATGTATTTTGAGATATTATTACCACGTTAAATTTGTTATCGTTAAAGTAGTGTGCTTAATGTGTTTGTTATCTTTCAACATAACTTTACCTGCATACAACATAACTTTACCCTCATATCAAAAATATACTCATTTGTTTATTAGAACAAATAATTTAGAAATTATTACAACTACCTTCATTTTTAAATTGTGCGTAATTACTTTGTTTATCTTCTGTTTGTGTTTACCTATCTATGTGAAAATGAAATTACAAATACTAGATCGATATGATAAAGAATCAAAATGATTGGAAAACCATTTAATTGAAAAGTGTAGTTTTTGTTACCAGTTACCATATTTAAATTATCTAATTTTTTATGTTATTTTTACCCTTAAAAATGATTTATGAAAATCTGTCCATTTACTATCAAAACGTAAGAGGGTTACTAAATCGCTTGAATTTTCATCGAACATTCTCAAACATAACTATGCCGTCATATGTATTACTGAAACATGGTTGACCGATGGTTTCTCAAATTCTGAATACTTTGATGGCCGCTATGAGCTGTTTCGCTGTGACCGGTCTACCAACATTACGGGTTACTCTCGAGGTGGAGGAGTAGCAATAGCGATAAGACGCGACCTTTGCCCTACGTTGCATACCGAGCTTTACCCTTCCGATGGCATTGAACAACTCTGGACAACTATTCCTGTTATAGTTGCCAATAACAGTAATTCTTCACCTCGGCAGCGGTTGCACATAGTGTG
This sequence comes from Sericinus montela, assembly GCA_029286605.1. Lineage (NCBI taxonomy): Eukaryota > Metazoa > Arthropoda > Insecta > Lepidoptera > Papilionidae > Sericinus > Sericinus montela. Next base: position 5,567,634 of record JAGSMR010000002.1, read on the forward strand.
CACGTATATACCACATGGCCAATTACATAAGGAACAAATATCTTCTTTTTTTACTAAGGTCTCGACGAATATCAATCTCTTTAATGACGACTTATTTGTTATTTTGGATATGTAATTATGCAGACTGGTATTACAACGGCGGAATCGATTCCATTAATTTACATACAAACCGCAATGATTTGGCTATTTTAACATCTGAATTCATGCATATGTCTAATCTTTTTCAATTTAATTCACTTTTTAACACGAATGGCAGAATTTTAGATTTGATATTTAGTAATATACTTTGCGATGTAATCCGCAGTGACTTACCCATGGTAAAGGAAGATTCTCATCACAAACCTATTGATATTTCTATACGTTTAATTTACCCAAACATTTTTTTAGAAAACGGTTTTTTAGAAAGAGAAGAAGAGCACCACCCTCCCTCCCACAGATGCGTGCACTAATTCCACAGATGTGTGCACTAATTCCACTGTATGCACCACCACCACCACACTCAAACCAGGCAACATATACCACCACCGAAAACGCGACACGTGTTTCGCCTCAAAACAAGGCATCCTCAAGCGAGTAGACTCTACGATGAGCGACCGCAGAGAGTCTCTGCGGTCGCTCATATGTCAATATGTTGCCTGGTTTGAGTGTGGTGGTGGTGGTGCATACAGTGGAATTAGTGCACACATCTGTGGAATTAGTGCACGAATCTGTGGGAGGGAGGGTGGTGCTCTTCTTCTCTTCGGACCAGGTAACATATACCTTTTTATATTTTCATGCGGAGGGTTGCGAAGTAATTTTTTCAATAACAACTTTGCAGTCTCGATAGCCAAGTTTCTGGGTCAAGAGGCACGAGTTTAATTCTCAGGTGGTAGGCATGGGTTTTTAAAACTTATATAAGATTTATATTTTGGCTTGGACATTAAGATTAGAAGAGAGGGATATGCACACCACGTTGTCATGTCAATCATATAGATAAATAATCATAAAAAGATTCATGATTCCATTACAAAGATAAAGGTTCGCCTCTAGCTGGATTTTAACCTGCTATCTTTAGCTTTATAGGCACAGTCAATACTAGACTACTGGGTTAAAATCACTTTACAGCGACGTCCAAGACAACTATCTGTCATCCTCTACTCTTACTATTTGTGACCTCTTTATAAGGGCACATCTGGGATATAAAAATTACTTTATAAATAAGGAGTAACTTTCTTTAATTTATATATTGGAGGGATTTGCTAAAAAAATTTCGGTATCCGATAATTTATGATTTCAATTCGTTACCAATAGCCTCTTTAGCTCAGTGGTAGAGCACTGGTCTCGTAAACCAGGGGTCGTGAGTTCAAACCTTACAGGAGGCAAGAGAATGGAAAGCTTTTTTTCTTTTTCTTGTGTGCACGCTGAAAATTTTATACTAGTAAAATAAGACATAAAAACATTAATGAACCAAATCCAAGTACCCAAGTACCCTCCGATAAATGTATTATTTATAACCCTCTCCTTAATACCTCCAATCAACCTTGTCCAATCAAGCAACCTTGATCCTCACGTCCTATACAAACTCGGCATGAATTACGGCAGAAAATAAGCACAAAGTAAATAATATATCTGTTTATCAAATTATTTCATCTATTTGTATTTAAACTGTAACTGATCTCGTTCTTCCCATGGCTGTGGAGGCGATTAGGACTTTTGTTAACAACAATGACGGAATAACAATATGGGGACCGATGTTATGCGGATTGGGGACGGACATCATCTTCTGTGCTAGAAGTGGTCTCGTACTGTGCGGCCTATCTATTTACCAAGTGGATGACAATTATTTTTATAGAAAAATAGCTGTGTGAGCGTTTCAAACTTATCCATTGTGTATATACATTTATCAGTACAAATGTAATTAGTGTAATGTTGAATGGTGTGCCGCTTGACTCAGCTCACTAATTAAATTACGGCATGAGACAGCAAAATTAATCTCGCACCCGCTTGTATTATAAATCTGTTAATAATAAAATTAATTATTTTTATTAAAACATACAGCCACATTCAACGGCCCAATAAAGACAATTAAAGTATGTAACAAAAAAAAATTAAGGCTTATTAGTCAGAATACCGCAATGACATTTACTTTAAATTAAAATAATATATTAAACAAAATTAAAAAACCAATCAATTTTGAAAAGAAATAAGCAGTGCTTACCAAGTAATAATATTATTTAATACATAGCCATTCTTGTATGTACCAAGGCGTCACCTGGGAACTAGAGTACACTCAGCATAATGCCATGAAATGTTTTGCCATGGCGCTGGTTTTCACTGACAATTTTTAAGGAGGATTTGCCATAATCACCTCATACTTACGCCAGAAACATCAAACCAAGCCATCCATCTACCTAGCTTATAATCGACACGTTTGCCAGGTCGTTTGCTAATCTCAGTACAAGATACCTCGACTTTTAAACTGCCAATCTCAGGTCCGCTTAATTTTGACTCGATTATTTACGAGATGGTAACCCCGCCAACTGCTGAAGGCCAATGTTATTTTCAAGGCTCTTTTCCCTTTGCTACAGACGTTTGAAGATAGAGTGTGCAAATTGCTCGAAGAAGGGAGGTTCGAGTGGAGAGCAGAAAATAATGATTTTTTTGGAAGCCAGTCTATAGCTGCTCCATCAGAGATTGAACCAGTGCATGATTAACCTCACAGCAAGATTACCAATTGCTACGGGTCCCGCGCCTTAAAGGCTGGCTTATCTCTCTTTTACAACCCGTGTGTGCCACCGTTTTTTATGTTCTATATAAGGCAATCAAACGTACTTTATTTTGAATTGTTTTAATCACTTAAGTTGCTAAGTCTATGGTCCCTAAATAAAATTTGCTACGGGCCCCATGCTTGATATGGCGCTGGATTGAGCGAGAAGATATAATAATAAAAAAAATATTCGCAATGTTTCAAAAATTATCCGAAGGGATTTTATTAATGTTTTAGTAATCTGACGATTTATTATTTATCATTATTCCTAATTGGGTATACTTTTACTTATTTTCCTTAAGCTTTCATTGTATTTTCACGTTTTAATAGGAATCGGATTTAAATTTTTAAAGAAGATTAGTGAAGGCGTATAAGTCACGATAGCCTAGTTGTTGGGTGGTCGGAATTTCGAGTCGAGAGACCCGAGTTCGATCCCCAGGTAGCAGTAGCAATGAGTTTTTCAGAAACTTATGTACGAATTTCATCGTTGGCTTGTACATAAAGACGGCGACGGGCTCATCACCTGTCACGTTGTCCCGAAAATATCTCCGGTGGAAGGTGGGTCAAAGGGACTTAATTGTCTAGACTTGACCTCTGTCTACACCTGTATTGGGAATTGCGTAAAGATATTTTTTTGTTTTCTTTTGTTTTTTTTTATTTGTGAAGGATTAACCTTTATGAGTCTTATTATAGATATTTTTCCAAAGAAATATTATACTTAAACATAAAATAAATATGTACATTTGTTGTTTTTATTTTGATACTGGGGCATGCAGAGACTAATGAAGTGATCACCATCACGAAATATGCTAGACCAAAATTAAGAGGACCGTTGACGGTCAGTAGTCTACGATGCGGGGTGTCTCGTATCAGCGATCCCTGATCTCTGATCCGCTTATCAAGCGTCGCGATTATAGGAAATCCTCCTTAATGGTGAGAAGGTAGTCTAGTAATTAGGAAGCTATTTATGCTAGATAATTGCTTCATGTATTTTTACATTGACATGTGTACTGAAAGGCGTGTAATGTACGGACATTGGGTGTAAACACAATTTGACCGTATAATTTGATTGGAACATGATATAGCGAAATTAATCGCTGCAGCGCGCACCCGATACACGTTGCCCTGGGATAACAAACGGGACCAATTAATGATCACTGATGTGGTCAAATATAAATATTTAACATATTCTAACTGCAATAATATCCTTTGAAAATGAAGTACCGTTTGGTTTACATTATGACTTATCCGATGAACCAATAACAATGAGCCATAATGGTTTGTTTATATAGATAAGTTTGGTGACGATAATTCAATATGGCGGGCGTATGTTGATGAGTCTATGGGATTTTACTAATTATATTACACCAACAAGTTAAAAAAAGAGTCACGATAGCCGAGTGGTTCGGTGGTCGGAATTTCGAGTCGAGAGACCCGAGTTCGATCCCCAAGTGGCAGGCTCGTAAAAAAAAAAAACTTATGTACGAATTACATCGTTGGCTTGGACATAAAGGCGGCGACAGGCTCACCACCTGTCACGTTGTCCCGAAAATATCTTCGGTGGAAGGTGGGTCAAAGGGACTTTATTGTCTAGACTAGACCTCTGTCTACCCCTGTATTGGGAATTGCGTGAAGATATTTTATAATACACCAACGATGTTGTAGCTTCACACGAGTGTAATTAAATAATAAAGAAAATGAGAATAAAGTGCACCAATTTTCAATTCTGGTATGCATGTGAAGCAATATGAATTCTATTAATACCGACAAAATGGAATCGATATCGGACATTAATTCGTTTAGAGCTAAAGCATTTAGAACGTTAATTATCTCGCAAAATGGCCTAGTTAATAATAAATGTGTGTGATACGAAATGTGTTGGAATTCTAAATTAAATAGTTGGCAACCGCCAACTATTTAACTAAGTTAAGTATTTTTGTTGAAGAATTTGGGTAAAGAGAAGTGTTAGGTATACGGTCAAGGAGCGATTTAAACGGCCGGAAGCTTGCTACGCACTGGTTCATTAATAGAGGGCGCGTCGACAAAGCCACACATTGTTATACGTACCGAAGTATTCCAATGTATATACATACATAACAGGAAGTGATTGAGGACTGAACACAGGAATGGATTGGGACGGAACACATTCCATTCCGCAAAGCACACACGAGCCGGCCCTTTTATGCAGCAGAAGCTTCCTCTTGGTTAGTTATACGTTCTACCACGGATTTTATTAGAAATGGTTATCCGTTTACCGCAGCTTAATTATTGCGGTTTACCTCTTAGTCACCTCTTACGACACGTTGTACGAGATAAGTGTAATTGTTCTCCTTGGAGAAATGATAGTGTTTGCGAATTCAGTTCAGCTACACTCACAAACACAATTCAGTGTTTGTGAGTGTAGCGGATGATGTGCTGCAGGAAAAGGGTAGTAACGTGCAAGTAGGTGTGCATTATGAATATATTCATTTCATCGCCCCATTTCATACGCACTCTAATCTTGCCAGTTTTGGTGGTCGTAGGTTGAGTAGCTGGTGCCTCCTGCGAAACATCCTCAGCCGTAATATTGATTCTACTTTGTTTATTTCTTGTGTCAAGTTCTAGCTGTGAATTTTGAGCTTGCTCTTCGTTTGGACAATAATTGGCAGTTACTACTGACTTATTGATTCTGCTGTTAGTTAGTATGACAGAATCATCGGGTGTAGCCGTACTTCGGGTGTAGCGCCACCTCCAGGTGTGCACCGGTGACGCGTCTCCATTTTGAATGGGTTACCTTTACCTTGTTGGCTATGTGGGTTTCTTCAGATCGGAATTCGAAACAGGAGAACCGTGTTCGATTCCCAGGAAGTTGGAAAAAGAAAAGCCGAAAGGCAATGACACTTTACAGATGAGGTGATCACCATCACAAAATATGCTAGACCAAAATTAAGAGGAACGGTTTGTATATTGGCATGTTTAATGAAAGGCGTGTAATATACGGACATTGGGTGTAAACATAATTTGACCGTATAATTTGATTTGGATATGATAAGGCGAAATTAATCGCTGCGGCGCGCACCCGATACACGTTGCCCTGGGATAACAAACGGGACCAATTAATGATCACTGATGTGGTCAAATATGAATATTTAGTATATTCTAACTACAATGATATCCTTTGAAAAAACAGTAACGTTTGGTTTACATTAGGACTTATCCGATGAACCAGATGCAACGAGCCATAATGGCTTGTTTATGTAGACAAGTTTGGTGATGTTAATTCAATATGGCGGGCGTATGTTGATGAGTCTATTAATGTCTTACTTATTATATTACACCAGCGACACACTAGCATCCCGTGGTTGAAATTTAATAACAGAGAAAATGAGAAGACACCTCTGTAGAAAATCATCCTTTTTGAAGTCTGTTAAATATAAGAAAGAATATATCTTCACCCATTCACAATACAGGGGTGGACAGAGTTCCATAAAATTAATTCTTCTCCTTCGACCTTTAACCGAATACATTTTTGGGACAACGTAACTGCTGGTGAACCGGTCACCGTCTTTATGTCCAAGCCAACGATATAAATAGTTACATCGTTGGCTTTTATGAAATCTCTCGCTCTCTTGAATCTCGAATCACACGACGATCAGGCCTATAAATTGTTAATTTAAAATTAATCAAGTAAATACCCGGAAGTTTATTTCGCATAAAGTGAAGGCAGATAAGTTGATTTAAATAGTATAAGCACATTTGTAGCAACTGGTTTAATTTCACGCACGAGTATAGCATTTCCTATGAATCAGTTAATCGAATCAATCGACATACATATGTACAAATTTAAGGTCTCATACAAATTAGGTCACGAACTGAACTGCAGAAGCGTTCTCTCGCTTGGAATTGGCGTAAGCCATCAACTTAACCCATCAACTTGACCTCTGTTGACCTTTACGATATAGCATCCAATGTACGTTAAGGTAACTCACATCCAAATGATATTTGTTTAAAGTACGAAGATTGGCTTTATGACTTGATCGCCCAGTTGGTAGTGAACCAGCCTTCGAAGCTCAAGGTTGCGGGATCGAGTCCCGCTAGGAGCAAAAATTTATATGATGAACATGAATGTTTGTTCTCGAATCGTGGATGTTTAAATAAATATATGAGTATTTATCTACCAAATTGTGTATCCATCTTAGAATGTAAATTATTTACTGGACACACCGGAGCTTATTAGAGACATGGAGACAAATGGTGAGCCTGTCTGCCTGTTTGGAAAAAAAATCTCTCTGATAAGAGCCTGGAGATCTAACTCAAGCCATTTGTTTTGAATCCCCAACCACCCAACGACTTGGCTATCATGGTTTCTTTTCAGTAAATATTTTCCACAATATTTACTGAAGTCACGATAGCCGAGAGGTTGGGTGGTCGGAATTTCGAGTCGAGAGACCCGAGTTCGACCCCCAGGTGGTCTCGTACCAATGAGTTTTTCAGAAACTTATGTACGAATTACATCGTTGGCTTGCACATAAAGATGGTGACAAGCTCATCATCACGTTACGTTTTCTCAAAAAATGGCTTCGTTTAAATGTGGGTTGAAAGAACGTAATGTTCTAGACTTCTGTCTACCCCAGTATTAAAAGACATGCTTGTTATTTGGATTGGGGATAACAACACCAGATACTTCCATCCGTAGACGTTGCCGTCGTTCAACGTACTGGTCTGATTTAGTCTTGTATTTATCGAGATTGCTATCCCGCCATCACCAGACAATGACGTGAAGGCTTTGTCCTTAGTCGTCTCTTATGAGACCCTCGATATGAAAGGAGTTGGTATATTCTTAAGCCAAGTATACGCTAACCATGGTACGGTTTATTTTCTACTCGGTAACATGTATGTATCTGGAGTTTGCCTATTATTGCCTTTTATTTTACTATACAATTACAAACTGCTACTAGAATTCTACAGGTTGATGTGTGGCAACGGCGTAAGACTATACTATCCCTTGTTTCATAGAAAATAAGAGCAATAGACCGAAAAAAGCAGAGTGGTGACGGGCCGCAGCGTCTAACATGCAAACTGCGGTCGCCAATCCGCTTGCCATGCGTTTTGATTATTGAAAATCTTGTCTTATGTCAGCTACCTATTTAACACCTGAAAGACAATTCAACATTCATATATAAATGTATGTATAATCTTAAATTGAAATTCCTAATTGTTAATGTTAAAACTTTAAACTTTTAAGAAAGAAGCTTTATTTTTTTTAAAAGGGTAAACATCAAGTGTTTCCATCGAGCATGATAGATGAAGCTTATGATGGAGCGATGAAACCTGATAAACAAGGCAAAGTCAACCTGAAATGTAATTTAATAATTCGGCTCTTCGCAATCTTTTAACAGATCGATTGATGTTCGACTATATCATACTTAAGCAGAAGAAGTAAAACGTCAAAATTTAATTAAATCTATTTCATCGAGATTTCAGTGAAAGCTTCGGATGTTACGGAAGTGAACAAAAGTCCGACTTGAAAGGGAAGCAAGAAAAATTTATTTAAAAGTTCTCCGTTATTAGAAATGCTGATTCCGTGAAATTTATTTTTCACGTAAGTAACTAGACACGGAAATTACGACGTTCTTCATGACGTGTTACATATCAGTCTGGAAATCATGTCTTAATAAAAATTTATTATGGTTTTCAAAAGTTCATTGCAGGATAATGGACTCTCCCTGAAGGAAAAATTGGCATTACGCTTCACGCTTAATATGTGAATTAGCGATCGCAGTACCAGACACCTCGTATATTAAACAATACTGTCCGATTTCAGTCTTCTTTTGTCTTTTCGCATTTCACAATACAGATGTAACCAGAGGTGTAGATTATTTAGTCCTTTCGACCCACATTTCACCGAACGACAACGGGTTGTGAGCCTGCCGCCAATGTTATTACTAACAAGCCAACGACATAAAACGTACATAAGTTTTGAAAAAAATATAGTTTAATAATTCGGCTCTTCGCAATCTTTTAACAGATAGATGTCTTTATTGATGTTCGATTATATCATACCTAAGCAGAAGAAGTAAAACGTCAAAATTTAATTAAATCTATTTCATCGAGATTCAGTGAAAACTTCGGATGTTTCGGAAGTGAACAAAAGTCCGACTTGAACGGGAAGCAAGAAAATTTATTTGAAAGTTCTCCGTTATTTAGAAATGCTGATTCCGTGAAATTTATTTTCACGTAATTAACTCGACACGGAAATTACGACGCTCTTCATGACGTGTTACATATCATTCTGGAAATCATGTCTTAATAAAAATTTATTATGGTTTTCAAAAGTTCATTGCAGGATAATGGACTCTCCCTGAAGGAAAAATTGGCATTACGCTTCACGCTTAATATGTGAATTAGCGATCGCAGTACCAGACACCTCGTATATTAAACAATACTGTCCGATTTCAGTCTTCTTTTGTCTTTTCGCATTTCACAATACAGATGTAACCAGAGGTGTAGATTATTTAGTCCTTTCGACCCACATTTCACCGAACGACAACGGGTTGTGAGCCTGCCAATGTTATTACCAACAAGTCAACGACATAAAACGTACATAAGTTTTGAAAAAAATATAGTTTAATAATTCGGCTCTTCGCAATCTTTTAACAGATAGATGTCTTTATTGATGTTCGATTATATCATACCTAAGCAGAAGAAGTAAAACGTCAAAATTTAATTAAATCTATTTCATCGAGATTCAGTGAAAACTTCGGATGTTTCGGAAGTGAACAAAAGTCCGACTTGAACGGGAAGCAAGAAAATTTATTTAAGATTTCTTCGTTATTTAGAAATGCTGATTCCTTGAAATTTATTTTCTACGCAATTAATTCGACACGGAAATTACGACGTTCTTCATGATGAGTTACATATGAGTCTGGAAATTATGTCTTAATAAAAATTTATTATGGTTTTCAAAAGTTCATTGCAGGATAATGGAGAGTCCATGAAGGAAAAATTGCCATTAAACTTCACGCTTAACATGTGAATTAGCGATCGCAATACCAGACACCTCGTAAATTAGACACTGCTGTCCGATTTCAATCTTCTTTTATCTTTTCGCATCTCACAATACAGAGCTAACCAGAGGTGTAGATTATTTAGTCCTTTCGACCCACATTTCACCGAACGACACCGGTTGGTGGGCCTGCCGCCTATGTTATTACTAACAAGCCAACGACATAAAACGTACATAAGTTTTGAAAAAAATATAGTTTAATAATTCGGCTCTTCGCAATCTTTTAACAGATAGATGTCTTTATTGATGTTCGATTATATCATACCTAAGCAGAAGAAGTAAAACGTCAAAATTTAATTAAATCTATTTCATCGAGATTCAGTGAAAACTTCGGATGTTTCGGAAGTGAACAAAAGTCCGACTTGAACGGGAAGCAAGAAAAATTTATTTGAAAGTTCTCCGTTATTTAGAAATGCTGATTCCGTGAAATTTATTTTTCACGTAATTAACTCGACACGGAAATTACGACGCTCTTCATGACGTGTTACATATCATTCTGGAAAACTTATGTACGATTTATATAATCGGCTTGCACATAAAGATGATGACAGCCTCATCATCACGTTACGTTATCTCAAAAAATGGCTTCGTTTAAATGTGGGTTGAAAGAACGTAATGGTCTAGACGTCTGTCTACCCCAGTATAAAAGACATGCTTGTTATTCGGATTGGGGATAACAACACCAGATACTTCCCTCCGTAGACGTTGCCGACGTTCAACGTACTGGTTTGATTTAGTCTTGTATTTATCGAGATTGCTATCCCGCCATCACCAGACAATGACACGAAGGCTTTGTCCTTAGTCGCCTCTTATGAGACCCACGATATGAAAGGAGTTGGTATATTTTTAAGCCAAGTATACGCTTACCATGATACGGTATATTTTCTACTCAGTAACATGTATGTATCTAGAGTTTGCCTATTATTGCCTTTTATTTTACTATGCAATTACAAACTGCTACAAGAATTTTACAGGTTGATGTGTGGCAACGGCGTAAGACTATACTATCCCTTTTTTTCATAGAAAATAAGAGCAACAGACCGAAAAAAGCAGAGTGGTGACGGGCCGCAGCGTCTAACATGCAAACTGCGGTCGCCAATCCGCTTGCTATGCGTTTTGATTATTGAAAATCTTGTCTTATGTCAGCGACCTATTTAACACCTGAAAGACAATTCAACATTCATATATAAATGTATGTATATAATCTTAAATTGAAACTCCTAATTGTTAATGTTAAAACTTTAAACTTTTAAGAAAGTAAACATCAAGTGTTTCTATCGAGCATGATAGATGAAGCTTATGATGGAGCGATGAAACCTGATAAATAAGGCAAAGCCAACCTGAAATGTAGTTTAATAATTCGGCTCTTCGCAATCTTTTAACAGATAGATGTCTTTATTGATGTTCGATTATATCATACCTAAGCAGAAGAAGTAAAACGTCAAAATTTAATTAAATCTATTTCATCGAGATTCAGTGAAAACTTCGGATGTTTCGGAAGTGAACAAAAGTTCGACTTGAACGGGAAGCAAGAAAAATTTATTTGAAAGTTCTCCGTTATTTAGAAATGCTGATTCCGTGAAATTTATTTTTCACGTAATTAACTCGACACGGAAATTACGACGCTCTTCATGACGTGTTACATATCATTCTGGAAATCATGTCTTAATAAAAATTTATTATGGTTTTCAAAAGTTCATTGCAGGATAATGGACTCTCCCTGAAGGAAAAATTGGCATTACGCTTCACGCTTAATATGTGAATTAGCGATCGCAGTACCAGACACCTCGTATATTAAACAATACTGTCCGATTTCAGTCTTCTTTTGTCTTTTCGCATTTCACAATACAGATGTAACCAGAGGTGTAGATTATTTAGTCCTTTCGACCCACATTTCACCGAACGACAACGGGTTGTGAGCCTGCCGCCAATGTTATTACTAACAAGTCAACGACATAAAACGTACATAAGTTTTGAAAAAAAAATATAGTTTAATTAATAGCCTTCCTCCTGGGGATTGCACTCGGGTCGTTTTACTCAAATTCCAAACACCCAACCTCTCGGCTATGTAAGTATGATTTATTTTGACACTCTGTTTGATTAGGGAATAGCTAGATTGGGCTCGTATTCACATTTATGCCTAAGATTTTTAAAGCTGATTATATATTTACACAGTCACGAAAGTCAAGTGTTTGGGTCGAGGCCTGAGTTTGATTCTCAGCTTGTGTTTTTTAAAACTTATGTACGATTTATATCGTTGGCTTGGACAGCGATAGGCACACCACCTGCCGCTTGGTCATATTAGTCATATAGATAAATAATCATAAAACCATTCAAGATTCGAGTACAAACATTAATGTAAAACACTGAAATGTTCACCTCTAGCAGGATTTCAACCTGCTATCTTTTGCTTCATAGGTCCACTCAATACTAGACTACTGGGTTATAATAATTTTACAGCGACGTCCAAGATAACTATCTATCTCCCTCTACTCTTTACTTTTTGTGACTCTTATAAGGGAACATCTGGAATATAAATCATTATAAAAAAAGTAACTTTTTTTAATTTATATATTGAAGGGATTGGCTAAAAATAATTTCGATGTCTGATAATTTATTATTTCAATACGTAACTCATAGCCTCTTTAGCTCAGTGGTAGAGCTCTGGTCTCGTAAACATGCATGAGACAGCAAAATTTATCCCGCACCCGCTTGTTCATTGTAAATCAGTTGATAATGAAATAAATTATTTTCATTAAAACATATAGTCATATTCAAGGGCCCAATAAAGACAATTAAAATATATAACAAAAACCTTAGACTTATTAGTCAAAATAACGTAATGACATTCATTTGAAATTAAAATAATTAATTAAACAAAGATAATAAATCAATTAATTTGGAAAAGAAAAACCTGGAAAACAGAGTATACTTATTATAATGCCATGAAATGTTTTGCCATGGCGTTGTTTTCACTGAAAAATCGTAAGGAGGATTTGCCATAATCGCCTTATTTTTGATTCGAATATTTACAAGATGATAACCACGCCACCTGTTGAAAGCTACTGTTATTTTCAAGTCTCTTCCCCTTTTCTACAAACATTTTATGATACTGTGAGCAAATAGTTCGAAGAAGGGAGTTTCAAGAATGTTTGGATATTTAGCCGTGCGTGAATGAAAAAATAATGAATTTGTTAGAAGCCAGTCTCTTGCTACTCTATCAGGGATTGAGCCAGTGCATGATTAACCACATAACAAGATTAGCAATTACTGCAGGCCTCGCGCCTTAAAGGCGGACTTATCCCTATTATACAACCCGCGTATGCTACAGTTTTTTATATTCTATAGAAGGCAATCAAACGTATTTTATTTTGAATTGTTTTCTTCACTTGAGTCACATTATTAACCCTTCTTTGCATGGTGAGGGAAATTTAAATCATAATATTTAGTCATCAAAAAAAGGTACTCAAAACCCTTGTACTGTAAATTTGTTGTTGCTGGAAACATTTTAAGCGACTATTGCGTACAACAAAACGCAGTTGTCAAAAAATAGCAAACATCACTGTCAATTACCAGGCCTAGAACTTGTCATTCCGCTGTTTGTTGTGACAGGAAAAAAGGAGCGAGATTTTAGTTTGTTTTATGGAAATAAACGGATATATAAAATACAGTAAAAGTGAAAATGAGTGGAAATAAGGTTTGTTTTCATGTTTTTGTTGTTTTATGTACAATTTATATCAAAACACTGTGAATAAATTTCTCAAAACTATGTGATGGAAATTTACATCTCTATGCAGTAATTTCACTTGTAATGTATGGCAAACATTTTTTTTGTAAATGTTTATTTTATGTTGTTTTTTAGGGAAACTTGAATGAAAGAGATATTGAAGATTATCTTAGTAAGTTACAAGGCGGTTGGCTCTCAGAAGATGATGAAAACCGCGATTCTGTTGAAGTTATAAGAGTGTTGCAGGAGGAGAACGACGATGATGATGATGATGGGGATGATGTGAATGAAACTGCTGACATTGATCCTCCTCTAGTAGAAGCAGAAGATCAAGAACCCTCTCACCCATCAACTTCATCTAATTTGCAGTCTTCATCCAGTTTTTCATTTGACAAAAGAAGCTTGATTTGGAAAAAAGGAATCTGGTGTATGACATAGATAAAATTACTTTCTTGGGGAGTTCTACTGCTTCAGGTGGTCTATCACACCTAGAAACTCCAAATCAATGTTTTAACTATTTTATCACTGAAGATTTTATCAAAACATTAGTAGCGGAGACAAATTTATACATAATACAGAGTGATCCCAGTTCATCTATAACAGTTACAGAATATGATTTGTATAAGTTCTTTGGTATAATATTGTACATGTCAGTAATCAAATTTCCTAGCACAAGATCATACTGGTCGCCAAAGTTTGGATATGAGCCCATTTCTTCAACAATGCCACTGAACAAGTTTGAGAAAATAAAGTTATCATTACATTTTAATAACAATGATCTTCACAAACCATAGGTCATCCAGAACATGACAGGCTTTATAAAATCCACCCTGTTATCAAGCATCTTAATGAGAGGTTTGCCACAGTGCCAATGGATCAAAGACTTTCTGTGGATGAACAGATGTGTTCTACCAAAATAGGGCATTTTTTAAAACAATATCTGTCTAAGAAGCCCCATAAATGAGGCTTCAAATTATATGTTCTCTGTGATTTGATGGGATATGCCCACAAGTTTGAGGTATATTCTGGACAAGAAAATACAGAAAAGCTCACAGATGAACCAGATCTTGGTGCAACAGGAAATGTTGTAGTTCGTTTACTTTGAGGAGTGCCAAGAAAGCAAAACCATATCATATACTTTGATAATTTTTATACATCTTTGCCATTGGTAGTTTTTTTAGCTAAATCAGGCATTCACACAGTGGGAACTGTGCAACAAAACAGGATTCCAAATAATAAACTTCCAGAGAAGAAAAACTTCATGAAAAAATCTGTGCCCAGAGGTAGTTTTGAGGAAAGAGTGTCTGTGCATGATGAAGATGGATGGAAGATTTGAGTTGTGTGGCTTGGAAAGATAATAAAATAGTAACATTGCCTGTAAATAAAGTCAATAGATATGACAGGACAATAAAAGGAAAAATTGATATCACTTGCCCGTTTATTGTCCAAGAGTACAATAAACAAATGGGAGGAGTAGATCTCATGGATAGCTTTTTGGGCAGAAATCATATAACAATAAGGTCTAAAAAGTGGTACTTGCATATATTTTATCATTTATTTGATCTAGCTATTATAAACTCTTGGATTATATATAAAAAAATGCTCAAGAAAGAGGTGAATCCAAAAAGAGTCTACTTACAATGGGCCAATTCAGAAATGAATTGGCCTTTGTGCTATGCAACAGAGGACCCACCAAAGACGCTAAAAGAGGTCGCCTAGTACCAGTTCACTAGAAGAGGAATTACTATCAAAAAAAAGAAAAGGTTCTCCAGCACCACCACCTCCAAAAGACACAAGAAAAGATGGTGCTGAACATTGGCCAACAGTAGGTGGGTCACTCCGGTGCAAATTTCCCAAATGTAAAGGCTATTCCACAATTTCGTGTAGTAAATGTGGCGTCAATTTGTGCTTAAATAAAAATAATAATTGTTTTTTAAATTATCATAAAGAATAAAGAAGATTGAGTAAACAATATTTTTTTTTTATTTAGTACTGAGCCAAATATGTGACAATGCATGATGATGTAAATTTCCATCATATTGTTTTTTACATAATACATATTTTTATTTACATTAGGATTTTTTTAAATATTTTTCCTTAAATCTAGAGCATTAATTACATCACCCTGATTTATTTTAAAAAAATTGCAAAAATCATGCAAAGAAGGGTTTAATCTTGGGACCTTCAATAGAATTTCCTACGGGCTCCGCGCTTGCTTAATCTTGCACTGGATTGAGCGTGAAGATATAATAATAAAAATAGAAATACCCGCAATGTTTCAAACATTATCCGGAGGGTACGCTGATTTTATTAATATTTTGGTAATTGTACGATCTGTTATTTATCCTAATTGGGTATACTTTTACTTATTTTCATTCATATTTTACTGTATATTTACATTTTAAAAGGGATCAGGATCGGATTTATAATATGTATAACAAAATTTGTGAAGGCTTAACATTTATTAGTCTTATTATATTTATCTTTTCAAAGAAATATTCTGCTTAAAGAAAATAGAATTACATATTTTTATTATTTTTACTACATAATTTCCGATACTGGGATAGGCAGGCGACTAGAAAATTAAGTTTTTTCGACCTGCCTTTCACCAAAGTCTATTATTTACATATATAAATATCCATATGAGATTTTTGTTCACTAGAGTCATTCTCTAGTACCAACATTTATATTCATCATATAAATGTTTGACTCTAGCGGGATTCGAATCCGCAACCCTAGGGGTTTGTGGGTTCGAATCCGGAAACTATCACTATCAACTCGCTATCAGGTCGTCATCGTTTAACCTTTCTTTAAAAAAATATATCTGTAATAATATTATTATAGACATATATATTTTAAAGACATTTATTGTTGTTATAGTTTAATAATAGTAAAAATACTAAGACGAAACTTGCATGTTCTGCTTTCGATAATACGGTGTTAAAATGTAACAGTTTGTAACAGAGAAGGTGTCTAGCCTTCTCTGCTTAGAACTCTTATATAAGTATGTCTGCAGGCAAGTTGCAGGCAACTGTTGTGTGGTGTTTTGAAAAGTAGAGAGAACCAGTGAAATTAATAATTAATTCATTACATTTATGTGCTACGATGCCTACGGTGCCTAACAACTAGGCGTAGTTGTTAGGTGAATCGGAATTCGACCCGAGTTCGATGCTCAGGAAGTTGGAAGACGAAAAGGTAAAAGGCAATGACAACTTGTAGATAACGTGAATGGGCTGCAGTCTACATTGCTAGGGATCGTCGAACCGCTTGTCAAGCGTGGCTATTGAGGCAAATCCACCTAAAGGTGAGATCGCATTCGAGTTGTAAGGAAGCTATCTATGCTAGATACTTGCGTTAAGTATTTGCATATTGACATGTTTAATGAAAGGCGTATAATGTACGGACATTGGGTGTAAACACAATTTGACCGTATAATTTGATTGGAACATGAAATAGAGAAATTAATATCTGCGGCGCGCACGCGACACATATTGCCCTGGGATAACAAACGGGACCAATTAATGATCATTGATGTGGTCAAATATGAATATTTAACATATTCTAACTGCAATGAAATCCTTTGAAAATAGAGTAACGTTTGGTTTACATTAGGACTTATCAGATGAACCAGTAACAACGAGCTATAAGTGATGTTAATTCAATATGGCGGGCGTGTGTTGATGAGTCTATGGGGTCTCACTAATATATAATATGTAATACACCAGCGATGTTCTAGCTTCACACGTGTGTAATTAAATAATAAAAAAATGAGAATAAAGTGCACCAATTTTCAATTCTGGTATGCATGTGAAGCAATGTGAATTCTATTAATACCGACAAAATGGAATCGATATCGATATACATTAATTCGTTTACAGCTAAAGCATTTAGAACCTTAATAATCTCGCAAAATGGCCGAGTTTACAAACATTAAACGGGTGTGATACAAAATGAGCTGGAATTATAAACTAAATAGTTGGCGGTTACGTATTTCAGTTTTTGAAAGCATTATTATAATGCGCTTAATTTAGAATATAATTTGATTCGCATGAAAAATTTCAGTATTTTACTTACAATATAGGGTCATGTTATTCGGAATTCATGCGTGTAAGAGAGAAGGAGAAAGAGAGAGATCTTTAAGAGCGACGTTTAAGTTAAACTCTACAACTAACAACTCGTTAGCTTGGTGGTTTCCGTAAATAACTTCAAAGCTAGGGGCTGTGGTTTAAATACCCCGAGACAAGGATGTTTTTATGTTAAAATGCTGTTTTATTACTTTGTACCTTTGGCGTGGACACTTAGATAGCGATATGCTCACCACCAGTCACGTTGTCTCAAATAAGCTTGGCTGAGAAGTGAGTCGATTCTTCTATTTACCCTAGTATTGGGGAATGCGCGAAGTACGGCCAGGATTTAAACAAGTACTACTACTTTCCACAATTTTGCACAAACCTAGTATCACAAACTTACCGGTATTCGAACCCGTAACTCTTAACTTCGAATGCAGGGTAACTACCAAGTAGGTTATCGAGCCGTATCGGCTACTAAGTCTATGTACATGATTTATACATATATACTAAGCAAAATTAGTTCATTAACTCTACAGTTACAAAAATGACATTATGTATGTTATTTATATATATAAATCTGAAATGAAAATAGGCATATTTTTCACACATAAGTCCTGTAAAGTTCACCGCAGAATATAAGAAAAGGCTCACCTTTATGGAAGGGATTATTTGACAAGCGGATGGGCGATAGCAGTACCTGTTACCTCGCAGCCTTAGACGCTGCTACCCGCTAAATTTCTTTGAAAGTTTTCGAGATGACCCCACTTTCCGATAGCCAATCATAATTTCAAGGCTTTACCCTTAATCATCTCTTGCTGATTGGAAGAACTGTATGGGAAGAAATGAGGTGATATTTTTCACGCCGATACAACACGGCAAATACTTTTTAATATTTATTAAAGAAATAAAAAAAATCGTACTATCCATTACATCATTTATTTCGAGGAAAAAATTTCGTTATCAAGAGAAATTTTCAAAGAACTTCTAACTTTTAACGAAATCGTTTGTACTTTCGTTTATAAAGTTGTATTTTTGTGTACTTGAAAAATATCTGATGCTTTCACGAATTTTCTTATGAAGAAAATTCCATTTACTTTTTTTGCGCCACTTAGACACATCTTTTATGCTTCTGAGGGTTCTGGAAAGCTCTAAGGACCTACTTATACAATTGGCGTTTATTAGTTTACTCGATGTTGTTTACTTGACTACTACTGTTGCTGGCGCATTGAAAATAGGCCCAATTAAAAGTTTCATATTTGCTTGGTAGCCCTGATAGCCGAGTGGTTGAGTAATTGGAATCCGAATCAGAAGACCTCTGTTCGATCCAGAATGAAACCTTGGACCATCTCCAGTCGAAATTTATCTACGAATTATTTTATTCGCTTAGTCACTAACTGACGACAGGCTCACCATCTGTCAGCATGTCCCAAACGAGGTCCGGTGAAATGTGGTTTGAAATTTCAATAAGTTGTCTAGAACTCTGACTATCTTAGTATTAGGAACGTGAGAAGTTACACAAAAATATTTAACTTTTTTGTTCTTATTTTGGTTTGTTTGACCAACACTGCTTGTTTTTTTTTCCTCATTGCTCTTTAACAATTATAAACGTGCCATATTGCATCGACGTAAGAATTAACTAAGCTTTTTTTACAATGGGTGTGATAAAAGGCCTCTGGTGACGATCTTGGAGAATACCACACCAAAATAAAAGACTGATGACGAGCACTGTAGATACTTAGATACTTCTGCCCGAACTTCCTTTTTGGATATTATTTAAGGGCTTACGAGTAATCGGTTCTCCTGAATTTAAGTATTTACCGACGCCCACGCACGCTTGAAACACTAGTGAGATACAGCTCTGCGTTGCTCACCTTTAAAGAAGAATTTGGGAAAGGGGAATCAATAGAGGACTGAACAGAGAAGAGGATTAAACGGAATACAGCAGAAAATGCCTCTATTCCGCTAAGCAAAAACGAATCGACCCTTTTATGTAGCAGAAGCTTTCCCTTGGTTTTAATTTCTACTACAGGTTTATTAAAAATGATTATCCGGTTTTCTGTTGCTTCTGGTATTCAAGTTTCTTAATCACAGACACTAACTGTAAATAGGGGACGGGAAGACACACCGTCTTTTTCTATGTTTATATTATTTTTCAAATGAAGGCCTTTCGATACATTAAAATTCGCCTTGTAGCCAGAGGGTAACGATGGCCAATTATCGTAAAACTTACACATACTAAATATATCTTCACTTTTTTCCCATACTGGGGTAGATAGAGCTCTAGACAACGAAGTTCTTTCGATCCATTAGCCACGAACGTAGGGTCACTTTCAACTCAGTCATAAATTCGGTATATAGGTACACATTATGATTATAATAAATAGGTTTAAATTAATTACTGGAATGATGTCAGGATAGTCAATATCCTTACAATTAATAGCCATAAGTAAGCTTTCTGTGCTTGTGATGGCGTAACAGAATAAAGTTTATGACTAGAACAATATTATCCGATTCGGTGAATACAGATTTGCAATTAAAGTTTAAGAACTACTTTGTATTTACTAAGAATATTCAAATAACTAAAACATTGTCAAACATTACTGCGTAATATTTAAGTAATTGTTTAAGTTACATTTTTTTTATAGAAAAGGCCGGCAAACTAGCAGGCGGCTTAACTGATGGTAAGTGATTACCGCCGCCCATGAACACCCGCAATACCAGAGGCATAGCAGATGCATTGCCGCCCTTAGAGTGCCCCCCCCCGCCCCCCCAAAAAAATTGGGGGAGGGGGGTGTATGGGCCTCCGGTTACCTGCACTCACTAGACGAAACTCAGAAGTTTGTTAGACTTCTACTTCACGCCGGTATTCTGTGAGATCGTGGTACTTCCCCGGTCGAGCCGGCCCATTCATGCAACAACAAAAGCTGATGCGTGGTTCTACCACTGTTAAAATTTTAAATTTTAAAGTACATAGATATAGTGACTGAAGTTTCTTAGAAAGACGAGCTTACGATTCACTTTGAAGCCTTAATACAATAAGTATTTCTCTTTCAACTTAAGTTTGTTATTAAACACTCAATGATTTCTGAATGACTTTACATTAGAAATGTAAAGAAAAACCTTTGATAATTAAAAAGAGCTAAACTTAGATCCAATCGGTGTAGGTACGGACTACTTTCGGACCTGTCGGAGGTCTTGCGTCAGGGTATCGCGAGACGGGGCGCGACTGCGAACTCTTGCCACTTACCCTGATGAAGGATCTCTGACAGGTCCCAAACTTGTCGGAGATCCACTCGGTACCAACACTGATTGTTTAAACGTTAGTTTCAATTATTTATTTTATGATTTTTCTCGAGAATTATTATTTTATGAATTTCTCGGGGGTCATTGTAGAAGCGTGCTCGTCGCGACCCCTGCCAGCCCTTTTCAGGGCTGCAATTCTACACAGCTGCGCACCCATGCCAACGAGGGTTAGGGCGTCCCCCCAAGGCGACGCACACCAGTTCGTCCCCGTTGGTGTGAAATGCAGCGCGCAAAGCGGCGATGGGGACCGCCACCCGTCACGCACAGCCCGACACGGCGGAAGGTGGAGGACGGAGTGCAGAGTTGGCACGTGGAATGTTAGAGGAGGCATGAGAGATAAGACGAATGAGTTGATTGAAATAATGAAAGAAAGAGAATTAGATGTCGTGTGTTTGTCGGAGACCAAGCGGAAGGGCAGTGGTACTGAAGAGCTCCCTGGCGGGGCGTTAGCTCTATGGTCCGGAGTCCCGGAGAGCGAGAGCGCCTGCCAGGGAGTGGGGTGCTGCTGTCGTCTCGGTTGGTCGATGTTATGACTGAATATAAGGTTGTGAACTCGAGACTTCTCTGGGTTCGCTTTAAATTGGGACTGACGAAGATATTCCTTTTGGCTGTTTATGCGCCGGTGGCTTCGTCGTCAGAGCTGAGCTGGAGGAGTTTTGGGAGAATGTAAGAGAAGTTCTAGACTTGGTTAGAGGAAACGAAAGAATTGTTGTATGTGGTGATTTGAATGGATGGGTTGGTACCGCTCGGCCAGGGTACGAGTCGGTGCTTGGAATGTTGGCGATAAAAGGGTTAACGATGCTGGCAAGCTTATACTGGCTGTATGCAAGGAAAAGGGTCTTCTTGTGACAAACACTATGTTTAGTCACAAGAAAATCCATATGTATACTAGAACAAGAGAGAATGAGAGAAGTATGATCGATTTATTCCTGGTGGATGACCGACTGCGAAAACAGGTGATGGATACGCGGGTGTTCCGAGGTGCTGACCTGGGAACGGATCACTATCTAGTGATTACTAGATTTAGGGTCTGTTCGCGGGTTGGCGCCACCGGACAACGATACCAGAACCACAGTCGGTCGGTAGCATCCGAAGCTGGAAGCTTCAGGAAGCGGACACTAGGAATAAATATCTAGCAAGGGTAGCTGAAAAGCTGGACAGCATTGGTGTTAGGAAAGAATGTGTGGAAGAAATATGGCAGAGCCTTAGAGATGGAATGGTTAGTGCAGCGGAAGACGTGTGTGGAACTGTGAAAAGAGGTAGTAGTAAAAGGGTGATGCATGGTGGAATGACGAAGTGAAAGAAGCTGTAAATAAGAAGAAGAAAGCATGGTTAGACTACTTGGCCTCTAGTAATGATAAGGATATGAGAGAGAAGAGGAAAGAAAGATATAAGCTCCAGAAAGTTCACACGAAAGCATTGATTGAGGAAGTGCGTGAAAGGAGTAGAATGGAAGCGGACGAAAGGTTGTCGCACAACTTCAAGGAGAACTCCAAACTCTTCTGGAAAGAGGTTGGAAGGACCCGGAGTGGTGCGACAGCCTTAAGAATGAATAATGTGCTTTCGGGAACCAATGACGTCCTCTCAGAAAAATCGGACATCATGCAGCGATGGAGCCAATTTTATAGAGAGATGTATGCGTGTGATGATCTTAGTGAGGGATCCGGGGGTGACGCCGTGACTGGTACGCCAGACTCGGACCTCGATGACACTGAGGTCATCAGTATGAAAGAGATTGAATGTGCGATTAGAAGTTTGAAATGTGGTAAGGCTGCGGGACTAGACAGAGTTACTGCTGAAATGGTCAAGTATGGTGGGCCACGCGTCTGGGACAGCTTTCATCTGCTGTGCAATTTGTGCTGGCGAACGGGGGCTGTTCCGGATGATTGGCGATCCGCGGTCATTGTGCCTTTATATAAAGGTAAAGGTTCACATTATGACTGCGGGTGCTATCGGGCGATCAGCTTGACCAGTTTAGCAAGTAAAGTTTACTCGAAGGTTTTGACACGTAGGATGCAAGATAAATCGGAAAGATTTGTATGGGAGGCACAATGCGGATTTAGACCTGGAAGAGGATGCACGGATCAAATGTTTTCTCTCCGCATGATCACGGAGAAGCTTCTGGCTGCTAACCAGAAGATTTTCTGTGCTTTTGTGGATCTTGAGAAAGCATTTGATAAGGTTGTAAGGAAGAAAATGTGGGAACTGTTGCCGGGGTATGGTGTGGATGGTCGATTGCTAAGGGCTGTGCAGTCACTTTACTGTGACTGTAAAGCCTGTGTGCGGGTAGGGCATGACCTGTCACCCATGTTTAGCGTCCAAACGGGCGTAAAACAGGGTTGTGTCATGTCTTCCTGGCTATTCATACTGTATCTCGACAGCTGTTTACAGAAGCTGAAAGATAGCTGTTTGGGTGTGAAATTGGGTGACATAAAAGTAAATTGTCTGCTTTATGCTGATGATGCAGTGCTTATAGCACCATCAGAGGCAGAACTGCAGGCATTAGTAACGTGTATGAAAGAAGAATGTGAAATTAATGGTCTCCGTTTGAATGCTAATAAAACTAAGGTTCTGGTATTTGAAAGGGACGAAGAAAGAACGAAGTGCGAAATTTGGGTAAATCAGGAATGTCTAGAACAGGTGAATGAAATTGTATACTTGGGGAGTGCGTTTAGCCGGGATGGAAGATGTGATTTAGATGTGGACAGGCGTCTCGCTGCCGGGAACAAAGTCAATGGTGCCCTGACTGCGTTAATTTAAAGGCAAGGCGTTGTGAAAAGTGCACGCCTTGCAATACATAACGCAGTGTTGGTACCGACTTTGTTATATGGCAGCGAAACCTGGGTATGCCAGAAGAAGCATAAAAGCAGGTTGAATGCAGTGGAGATGCGATCTCTTCGTAAAATGTGCGGCCTTACCATGGCCGACCGAAAGCGAAATGAAGAGATTCGCAATATGGCAGGTTTAAAAGATGACCTTGTCTCAAAAATGGATAAGGGCGTGCTTCGATGGTTTGGGCACGTTGAGCGAATGAGTGAAGACCGAATGGTGAAGAAAATATATAGCGCGAAAGTTAATATTAAAAGGTGTCGAGGTAGACCGAGATTAACTTTCGAAGACCATGTGGTCAAGAGTACTCGGATACCTAGACGTGCATGTATGAAGAAGGTGATGAATCTGAAAGAAGCGAAAGAAGTATGTAGGGATCGTGACACTTGGCGATCTGTTCTCTCTGGCTACCCCGTCAGGGATTGTGCGTGAAGATAAATAAATATATAATAAAAATTTTTCTCGAGAGTTTTAGTAATTTAAAAACTGAAGTGTAGCCTATCTTTCTTTATTATTCTACAGGGTCATTTGTAAAACATCAAAAACTTTGCAAGACCATTTCACTAAGGTTATAAACAACAACTTTTATTCTAAAACTTTACAAGATTTTACTTTCATACAAAATTAAAAATATTTAAATTCATCTTTAGTCACGATAGCCTAGTGGTTGAGTGATTGGACTTCGAGTCAAGCCCGAGTTCGATATAAAGAAAGACCGATCGTACCAATTCATTTTACAAGACTAATGTACAATTAATATCGTTGGCGCGGACATAAACACGGCGACGGGCTCACCACCTGCCACGTGGTCCCGAAATATCTTCGGATAAGCTCCTGCGCAACGTGGTATGAAAGTATTAAATTTTGTAGACCTCTGGATACCCCTGTATTTGGAAGTGCGTGAAGAAAGATTGATCGATCTGTGTGTCAATAAACCTACTCGGTGGATAGGATCTGTAATCCATACAGTGTATGGTCAGAAAAAAAAAACTTTTTTAAGATGTAGGTAAATTTATAAAGTTTTGTAAAAATTCATGGAACAAAAGTTTTAGTTTATAATGTTAGTATTATAATCCTTTTATATTATATTACTGTTTATAAGCCCGCCTCTTTCATAGATTTTTAAATTTCTCGTTTAGTATATAACAATATAACTTGCATGGCTTACATGCTTTAAAAATTAATAAATTGTGCATCATAATATAATTCCGCGTGGTTTTATTGATTTTTCACCATAAACCCTGTACATATAGATAGCCTTGGAAAACAAAAAGTTATCCAAATACAAATGTTCGTACAAGTCTCTACAGCTATTTTAGAATGTTAGATAAAAACAAGACAATGTATGTTGATCGTTTCTTTTATCAGACTACTTCTCTGACTGAAACAGGCCTTGCATTCCTGGCCCGTTAGAATTAACTCACATACTCGTTTTTCCACGTCATTAACTTTTCAGCGTTGAAAACATTGGTTTTTTTATTTATTTTTGTTACATATTTATTATTATTATTTCTTCTGATATAAACACTACTTTGCATTTACTTTTATTAATCATTAGTGTTTATTTATTTGAAACTTGATAGCTTGAAAGACATCGCTTTTTAGTTATTAAACCGTCAACTGTACCGATTGTAAAATTTTATTTATGTTTATAATTTTTATTCAGTATAGTATAGTAGATATAGTATAGTATAGTAGTAGTAGTAGTAGTATATACTTTATTATACACCACATATATACAAAGAATAAATACAACACAGAGAAAACTTAATAAACACGTTTTCTTTACAAAAAAGGGAGGCAAACGAGCAGGTGGCACACGTGATGGTAAGTGATTACCGCCGCCCATGAACATCTGCAATACCGGAGGAATAGCAGATGCGTTGCCGGCCTAAACATATTTACAATAAGGCGGTCCTATCTCTAAAGAGCGATCTCTTCCATAACCTATGGACTAAAGAAAAACTGGAATTAAGAATAGTAGGAGGTGGTGCGTTTCATGATACACTAAGTCAAGAGACCTAATTCGATCCCCAGCTAGCAGGCTCGTACCAATGGGTTTTTCAAAACCTTATGTACGAATTACATCGTTGGCTTGGACATAAAGACGGCGACGGGCTCACCACCTGTTGTCCCGAAAATATCTTCGGTTTAAGGTGGCTAAAGGGACTTAATTGTCTAGACTAGACCTCTGTCTAGTCCTGTATTGGGAATTACGTGAAGATATTTATTTATTTTTATTTCTAGTAAGTATGTGAAGATTGACAAAAAATGAAAAAAAAAATTGTTTCTTGACCAATATTAAAAAACGCATGCTCCGCCATTACCAACAATGACAGTAAACTTTAAAGTACATAGTTATAAGCTCATGTACCTCACAAACGAATGCCCAATTTTGGAGGATGATCAGCGATCCAGATTAGTTTTAGGGAAAATTTAACAAATTCGCACCATTCCGCATGCAAATATAAAAAGGTACATGTTACCTGGTCCGAAGAGAAGAAGAGCACCACCCTCCGTCCCACAGATGCGAGCACTAATTCTACTGTATCATTGTAAGCAGAAACCAGAATAATTAAAAAGAATAATGTGTTTTAAAAAAAAAGCAAAACAAATAGATAAAATTAAAAAAATTCGCCCAAAGTCTTTTAAATTTCTCATAGTGTCAGTGTCCGTAGTAAATTTTCTTTCAAAATCAGTAAAAATGCTTAAAGAAATATAGACAGTTCATATGTGATCTATAAACTAATTATGTAATTAATAATTCAAACGATTATATTAATCGATATCATGGTTTGCGCAATTTTTTTTAACGTGTATTAGTTTTTAAAACTTAAAACTCTTGAAAGAACTAATTGACACGGGTTTTCAACTTGGGGATAGAATTCGAATCTTCTTAATTCGAATTCCGAATATCAAATCACACGGATATTGTGACACCAAGTTCCTTTTAAATTTTCAATTCCATGACATATTCATGACTGGTTGTATTGCTTTAGACAGGACGAAAATATGCGCCGAGAGAGTGGTAAACGCAACTAGACAATGTATGTTGATCGTTTTTTATTAGACTGCTTCTCCGACTGGAACAGGCCTTGCATTTCTGGCTCGTTAGAATTACCTCATGAACTCGATTATTTCACGCGCCCGTGCCTACCTATTTATTCCACGTCATTAACTTTTCAGCGTTGAAAACATTTGGTTTTTATGTATTTTTGTTAGATATTTATTATTATTTGTTTCTTTTTATTTAATGAAAATTTTGCGTATACTCTTAATACGTGTTGGTGCTTATTTATTTTAAAAATTTAATGCTTATATAAATTTAATGCATCGCTTCTTAGCGATTAAGCCGCAAATCGTACCGATGTTTAAATTTTTGTTTTGTTGTTTCTATAAAATTGTTGTTTATAATGTTTTATAGAGTATAGTATACGTACGTGGTAGGCAGAGAGAACAGATCGTCAAGTGTTCCTTACATATCTCTTAAGCTTCTTTCAAATTCATCATCACACGATGAGGTATCTTGATTCTCGAACAGAAATAAAAAATTTTTTATTTGTTTCTTGACTTTTAGCAGTTCAATAGTAATCCCTATGAAACTGAAAATATGATTCATTAAAAAGAAAAACGTAAGTAAAAAAGGCATTACCAATATATAAAATTACTGAGACACTTACTGCCCAGGTAAAAAGCAGTTAAATTTCTCATAGTGTCAGTTTCAGTGGCTAACATGCTTGAAAAATCAATTAAAATGCAACATAAAACAAATATAGACAGTTCATATGTGATCTATCAACTAATTATCAAGAACTTAAAACTCGTTAAAAAAAACTCATATACACGAACTTTCTGCTTGGTAATCGAGCTCGAATCTTCTTAATTCGATCTCCGACCACCACACAGATATCTTCATTCTAGTTCCTTTTAAATTTTCAATTCCATGACATATTCATGACCGGTTGTATTGTTCGAAACAGAAGGAAAATATTCGCTGAGAGAGTGGTAAAACGCATAACTTTTCTTTACGGCAGTTCAAAAGTTTGAAATGTCGGACCCATTTCACCACAGGACGATATGGCTCGGATAGAATTATCCAAGTATTAAAAGAGAAATAGTGATAAAAGTGTAGCGTAAAATAAGGTTTACTTTTTGTTACATTCAGGAAATAAACAATCATAAACGGAAAGGTTAGAAATAAATATTTAATGAGTTTCAAATTTCACAAATCTTTTTAATGTTTTGTATTTTACTAAAACGTTTTTATTTATACATGTAATTTATATAAAAACTCTACCATTTAGCGAGTTATTAAAATTACAAAAATTAATAGTTTTTAAAGACGTATTTTACAACTATCCAAACATTTCTGTAAAATACATTTAATTATATATTTCTTTTACTTTTTTTGTCTTCACGCTCTTTAGAGGTAGTCAGAGGTCTAGAAAATTTAGTTGTTTAAGCTATATTACAATGTAAATTATTTAGGATGACGTTTCAGGTGGTGATCCTGTCACTACCTTAGTGTCAAAGTCAACAATAAAAACCGAATGTAAGTTTATAAATTGTCATTTGTAGGAGACTGAATCCTGGAAATCGAATTCGCCATCTTAAAAGTTACGCTTGAGGTTTTGGTTATAGTTGATTTTTCTTTAAGTGATGAAATTAGCTGAAATAATCTGCCGTAGACCTAGGTAAGCGATATGGCTTCATCATAATCATGGTAATAACGGCCACTAAAAGGACACTGTAGGACAGGCTTTTCCCGTAAGGAAGGGTTTAATCGCCACGTTTAGCAAGCGAATTGGCGATCGCAGTATCAGAAACCTTGCACCATATACGCTGCAGCTGTTGATATGTTGAAAAAGAAGAAGAAATCATTTTTACAGGTACTATAAATCACTAGTATTCTTCGAAACAATTATTGAAACATTTCAAGATGAGCTCACTGTCAGGTAGAAATCGCCTATCAGCGGGAAAAGAATAAATTTGCTCAAACTATACCGGTTCTCGAAACTTTACGTTGCCATGAGTAGTTGCACTTGAGTAAAATTTTATAAGTTAAGAGTAAGTTCTTCTTAAGCAACGGAAAGTGCTTCAAATGTTTAATGGTTTGAAAACATGTAGTCTTTGTCAAATAATATTTTAAATACTAGAAAAACTATAATAAAACCATTTACGGCCCGGTACTTTCGTTAGTAGCCCAGTCTTTGAAGCTCAGTATTGCGGATTCGATTCTCGTCAGAGACAAACATTTGTGTGATGAATAGTAAATGTTTGCACTCGAGTCATAATCACGAATATATATCTAGGTAAATATATGTACGTAAATTAAACATTACATTTATTTAAAGTAAAGCAGTCAAAACGTTTAAAAAATGATTTACAAAATGAGCTCTAAGTAAGTAAGGATTTGTGTCAGAGTAATGAGGCTTAAATTTTGACTAAAAATGACCGAAACAAATATGGTTTTCTTTATCGCTTTCTGTTTCAAAGCTTTTAAAAGGAATTATGAGGAGATTAATGTGTATATAGTGTAAAATAAATAAATATCTTCACGCAATTCCCAATACAGGGGTAGACAGAGGTCAAGTCTAGACAATTAAGTCCCTTTGACCCACCTTCCACCGAAGATATTTTCGGGACAACGTGACAGGTGGTGAGCCCGTCGCCGCCTTTATGTCCAAGCCAACGATGAAATTCGTACATAAGTTTGTGAAAAACTCATTGGTACTGCCACCTGGGGACCGAACTCGGGTCTCTCGACTCGAAATTCCGACCACCCAACATCTCGGCTATCGTGACTTTACTGTATATAGTGTGACCACACTATTAAAACTTACATAAAATGTAAGTATATATGTTAGTAGATAGTATATTAAGTATTACAATCGGCGTGTGTTTAGAATATAGCTCCCCCTTTCTTCCCGTGGCTGTCGTAATCAAACCGGAGATGGGCAGCAGCGCGAGCAGTATGAGGTGACTGGTGCTGCGATCGCCAATTGCGGCGATTGCGGCAAATCTTCCATAGGAGAGAGGCATATGTTTTGCAGTGTACTTTAACTTTAATAACCGTAATGTACAATCTAAATCATATTTTAGTGAGACCAGATAAAAAAGATTAGAAGGAGTGGGACGATGCGTGAAGATAATAAAAAATAAAAGAAAACTTATCCACTTACGAGAGATCATCGCACTTTGATTTCATTACTGAGCTAAATGATTTCCTTGCGTCCTAAGCAAGACATGCTGTCCCATTTCCACGTGTCATATATCTCTACTCGACATAGTACATAGTCATTTTCTCCGGTTTGGGTGTTTGTGCTACTTTCGTTGTTTTCGATTCCATAACACAAATGCTTACTTAAGCTGCTTATATTGGGATCAGAGCAATAAATGTGATGTTGACCCTAGCTATGTATGCGTATACACGCATACATAGCTAGGGTCAACATCACATTTACTACATTTACACTATACTAAATAAAAATAAATAAACTCTAATACATACGTATTACAGTTTATTTATTTTTATTTTATTTTCCATTTTATTTCTACTATTAATTTTCTGTAACTTTTTGTCTATGTTACTAACACTTGAGAATTGTGAAAAGCCTCCTCTTCCTTTGTTGTCCCAGGCACACGATTTATTATGCTTGCTTGCTAAATTAAACTCTGCTCTTACCGAGAA
The DNA here is from genome assembly GCA_029286605.1 of Sericinus montela. Taxonomy (NCBI): domain Eukaryota; kingdom Metazoa; phylum Arthropoda; class Insecta; order Lepidoptera; family Papilionidae; genus Sericinus; species Sericinus montela. The sequence goes on from JAGSMR010000002.1 coordinate 5,598,045, forward strand.
ACTAAAAAGTAAAAAATATCTCCTTAAATATATCTTCATATCATAGTCATATCATAGTCTCCTACTCTCTAATTATATAGAGTATAATTTATATAGATAAAAATAATCAACCGATCAGAAAACACTTTGCTAATTACTAGAACCAACTCTTAACCAAACTCTCAAGGGTAGCCTCCCCGCGATCATAATTATTGTCGATAATATTATGATCGGGGAAGTTCTATAGCCGTGATTGCTAAAAACAATTTCAACTAGGGATGCTATTTGTTCAAGTTTTAGAATTTTGATATTATTTGTGTTTGAGTGACCAAACTTCTCTTGGTATTAATCGATGGCAATATAGTATATTATATACTATATTGCCATCGATATATAGTATAGTATATACAAATGTAAATTGTATGAAAATATCAGCCAGTAAAAGTGCATTATCTGTATTAATTGCATAAAAGTACATTACAAAATAAAGAGTAACACAACCGAGACCAAAACGCTCTAATCTAATTTAACATATAAAAAAAAGTAATTACAAAATATCTTTATCTGATCCATTGTACCTTAATAGATATTAAGTTGAATCCATAAAAAAGGCTTTGTTGGAAAACTATTGCATGAACTTAATTTGAGTGTAATGTAGTCAATTTATTTTTCCTAAAATCTTTTCTTGACACTAATAGTGAAAACCATCACCTGGAGACAGCTGTAGAACCAGGGACATCACTTAGAAGAATGCCCACAAAAAGCAGCATCTTTGACGTCTACTTCTTCATCTATGGGAAGATATCATTATAATTATTAACATCAGTAAGCCTCTTTTTCTCTCCTCCCTCCCTCCCTCAACCTCTTTAACTCTCTTTTAAAAACAAGAAGAACTCAATATTGGGTTAAAACATTAAACTACTGCTCAGTGAATTACCTGAAAATTAAAAATATTAGCAATCCGCTGATTGGACCTATTTGGGGATACCATATTAGAGATATTTATCTCTACTAATGATCTCAATCTCTGTAAAAAATGTATGGCTGTGATGAAAATACAAAAAAATAATAATAAATATCAATGTCATCATATTTATTAATCAATCATTATTCAATAATAACTTTCCTTGGATGACTTCCTTGGGAGAGTGGCGTACACAACGGTTTTCATACTGCCGCCAGCTCTGAGGTTCCGGATTCGTTTCACGGTCGGGTAAACGTAGAAAACAGTTTTTGTATACTTTCTTGGGTCTGGGTGTTTGTGGTGTATTCGTTTCTTCTAATTCCATACTTTCAAGGCACAAGATTTTTAAATACATTTACTTACTTATTTTTACGCATCGTCGCTGAAGGGGTCGCCAGAGAGACCCGATCATTTAGTGTCACTATCCTTACACACCTCTCATAAAGCTTATATATACAAAAACATTACGGCCCGATAGCTTAGTTGGCAGTGATTCCACTTTCGAAGTTAAGAGTTTGATCACACCTACATACATAATGGCCTAATAAAGTTCATTGCTGCAAACTTACTATGTTTTATCAAATGTTTAATTTAATAGTATTGAATCTGGTGATCATAAAAACTGCGATTATTATTGATTTATGTGTTATTATTATCAAAATCACTTCTTTTATTCATTTGATTCCATGTGTGCGGAACAAAATTGATAGAAAGACATTAGGAAGCCATATTTAATATACCAACTGCGGCCCAAAACTTGGAATCCATTATCCCGACATGAAACTATATCAACTTTATAGCTCGTTAGGGTAATGGATTTTTAAATATTCCCGTTGATTACCATAAATCAAATATTAGGTATTTTTCATCTTTTCTTTTATATCTTTACGAATTTTTCAATACTGGTGTAGGCAGATGTTTTAACAATTTAGTTCTTTCGACCTATATCCATTGGCCGTGGTGGTATGGGTCTAAGAATACTGTCACCTTTCTTCCCGTGTTTACAAGAGGCTACAAAGAGAGAAGCCTTAATCAATGTTTCTGTCGGTATCTATTGATATTGTCAAGGTTTCATTTAAAACTACATGAAATAGTATTAGAAATTTAGAAAGGAAGAAAAAAAATTGATTAATCATTGACCAAATACAGCATGAATATAAATAATAAAAAAATCGAGATGTAATCTCCCGGTTACTAGCAGCTGATTCCTGATTCACTTTCTAAAAGTGGCGATTATGAAATATTCTTTTTACATTTGAGACCTATGTTCAAGATCTTACTATCTTGCAGGTCGTTTAGTTCGTAAATTAGTTAAATATGAAACAACAGTAATTTAACAGTGCACATTTTTAGTAATCCATGTAAATCTAAAATATCGCTCAAATCGTTAAAGTAAATTCCGAAATACCAATAAAGGATTAGTTTGTTTAAAGTAATTAAAATAAACACGTATTATTTTTAAACAAGTTTTATTTTCAAACTTTCCCCGACATGGTTTTATCGTTGCTGATATAATAGCCGGACAAATGCATTTTTATCAGATGGGCGGACCGAACCCGCAACCTCTCCTGTACCGTGGCAACGCTGCTGCCACCTTGTTCTACACGCGTTATTTGATTTTTTTTTTCAAATTTCTCTTTAATTTAATAACAAAAAATTCATCATAACTTATATGCTTTAAAGAAGTGGTAAAAATTGCATGTCTTTATTCATACACATTTTTCGGAAACAGGTTTCACCGCCTGTCACAGTGTCTCAATAAACACAAATAAAAATAAATATCTTCATGCAATTCCCAATACAGGGGTAGACAGAGGTCCAGTCTATAATTAAGTCCCCTCGACCCACCTTCCAACAAAGATATTTTCGGGACAACGTGATAGGTGATGAGCCCGTCGCCGTCTTTGGGTCCAAGCCAAGGATATGATTCGAACATAAGTTTTTGAAAAACTTATTGGTACGAGCCTGCCACCAGGGTATCGAACTCGGGTCTCTTGACTCCGAATTTTGACCACACAACTCAGCTATCGTGACTTTCTCAATAAACACCGGTGAAATATAATTCGAAAGGACTAAATTGTAAAGGTCTCTGACGGTTTAGTCAGGGTCTTCAATTTAGTCCTTAGTGCTGGGAAATGAATGTAAATAAAAATTCTAAATTGCAGGGATTATTTGATTACACCCATAAAATGTTCAATAAAAAAAATTGTGTTTTAATTTATTAACCGTAAACACTTAATCCGATGACGCGTAATCCGCATCGGGCCATTGTAAAGCTTTTGCTGGATTAGAGGAAACATTTGTCAGTGGCAACGATAATTAAATCTACCAATTTTATTATTGCAAAATGATTAATTATTAATTTTGTGTTGCGGGGAAGAAAATGAGGAGCGTCATGTTCCTTACATAGTGCAAATATTTTTTCCTAAGGGTTTACGTCCACTGCATGTACGCTGCAGATTTAAAAAAATTATTAATGTTCGTCATTTTCATATTTCTATGAATCGCTCATAAGTTACGATCACTTGAGGCGTTTTTACTGAAGTGAAATATTAGTATCACATCTAATGTTAGTTCGTCGTGTTGGGTTTAAATTGCGGATCGTGTGAATCGCACCGACTGCTGGAGTAACGTTGAAAGAGATTTTTAACATTTAATTTTATAGTTTTGATTTTCAGGATGTAGTTAAAATGTTCATATTCATTTCCTATGTTTTATTTCAGAGGATTTTTTAATATTCAAGTATTTTCCTATACGATGTACTCCCAGGAAACAGGTCCTCTATTTAATAGACAATTTAGACATCGTGCCTGAGTGAACCGTATTGTTGTCCAAGCCAGTGGTATTTATATACGTATATAACTGAATACAGAAATATTCATATAAACTTATAAACATCCATGACTCACGAACTTAGTCACGATAGCTAAGTGGTTGGGTGGTCCTAATTTCGAATCTAGAGAGCCGAGTTCGATCCCTACATGGCGGTCACGTACAAATAGGTTTTTCAAAAACTTATGTACGAATTATATCGTTGGACATAAAGACGGCGATGGGCTCACCACCTGTCACGTTGTCCCGAAAATAATAATAATAATATTCTTTATTGTACACCAAATTAGAAAAGACAAAAAAAAAATACAAAACATAACAAAAATTGGATAGCAAAAGGCGACCTTATTGCTACATAGCAATTTCTTCCAGGCCACCTCTTGAATTTACCAAAAAGAAAACAATTAACGGGTAGGATGTACATATAACATGACAAAAAAACATACCTTTTATAAGTAACCATTAGGGCAAAGGGAAATATGAGAGGAAAAGAAATATTGACATAAAGAGGAGTTAGAGGGAGAGAGACAATATTCTTTGACTTGTTTTTTAAAAGAATCTATGTTATTAGCAAGTTTGATGTATATCAAACTTGCTAAACATTCCACAGTTTAACAGCAACAGCAGTAAAAAAAAATATGATAGAAATTAGAGGATCGCACGTACGAAAGGGGTACATGCGAACGTAGAGAAAGGGTATGGGAGGAACAAAGAAATTGAAAGCGTTCTTTCAAATAGGGTGGACTTGATATATTAAATAGGACGCAGTATAGAACAGAAAGTATGTGAGTATTCCGGCGAAGAAGAATCGGGAGCCACTTGAGCTTATTGAGATATTCTGAAACATGGTCATATTTACGCAGCCAAAATATGAACCTTATGCATAGATTTTGGAGGCGCTCAAGTTTATTTAGTTGCTCCTCCGTGATGTCAAGATAACATATATCAGCATTATCGAGGACAGGGAACAGCAGAGAATGAGTAATTTTGGTGAAAATAGGTACAACCTTCTGAGCGAACCACATGCTGCAAACATTTTACGGCAGACTGCAATAATTTGAGGAGTCCAAGAAAAGCTTGAGTCCATTAGTATACCCAAATTTTTGATAACATTGTTATAAGGGAGTTGGATGCCATTAATTACATCTGGTTTAATTTCATTTATACTAAATTTTGCCAGCATTCTTGAACTCCCTATTATAATGGCATGAGATTTAATGGGGTTCACTGTTAACCCAAACTGTCGGCTCCAGCCGAGAACACAAGCCAGATCCCTATTAATAGTATCAACTGTATTTTCGAGATTGTCCCAAGTGGTTTGAGCATAAATCTGGAGATCGTCTGCATACAAGTGGTAGAGAGAAGATATTAAGAAGAGATAGAAGTAATATAATTAATGAAAACTGCAAATAGCAAAGGAGATAAAACGCCGCCTTGTGGAACGCCAGCTACTGAACTAAGCCAAGTGGAAAATCCAGGATGTTGTTCCTTGTACAAAATGAATAGATTTGTTCTTGGACAATGCGTTCATGAACTTTGGTAAGGAATGGGAGGATGGAAATTGGACGATATTCGGAAAAACTTGAAGGATTAACTTTCTTGGGTAAGGGGATTACTTGCGCATCTTTCCATAACGAAGGAAAGGAAGATGTTGATATGGATTAATTTAGGATGTGCGTTATAACAGGAGCAAGGATGTCTAGCAAAGGAATGATCATTTTACGACTGATGTTATCACTTCCAACAGCATCGGAATGAATCGAATGTACGTGTCTCTTAACATTACATTCTGCAAATTTCCTAAACGTAAAAGGAGAAATATCTTCGGTGAAAGGTGGGTCGAAGGGACTTAATTGTCTAGACTAGACCTCTGTCTACCCCTGTATTGGGAATTCCGTGAAGATATTTATTTATTTATTATTATTTTTTAAGTAAGCGAGATTGGCGTTGAAGAAATATTTGATATATTTTCCGTTACATCATCATATAAATCACGATAGCCGAGTTGTTGGGTGGTCGGAATTTCGAGTCGAGAGACCCGAGTTCGATCCCCAGGTGGCAGTACCAATGAGTTTTTCAAAAACTTATGTACGAATTTCATCGTTGGCTTGGACATAAAAAGGCGGCGACGGGCTCACCACCTGTCACGTTGTCCCGAAAATATCTTCGGTGGAAGGTGGGTCAAAGGGACTTAATTGTCTAGACTTGACCTCTGTCTACCCCTGTATTGGGAATTGCGTGAAGATTATTTTTTTTATTTTTATCATAAAATTAAAACCCATTTAATATATATCAGCGTCAATATCATGATGGTTTTGGTGCGGATTACGAAACAACGTTCCAGATACGTGTCCGCCATTCACCTATTGTCGTAAATCGCGCTAGATACAAGCATTATAGTTAAGTTGGAATAGTTAAAAGGAATTCCAGTAACTTTATATGGCATTGCTAGTATTTTAGCTAAAAATGTGTGTGCAAACATAAAAGAGTTATCCGCAGCTGATATTTGGAACCAAAGACTTTACATTTTTTTATCATTCGTATATTTTCTCCGAAAATACACAGCCGTTAGGCGAATGCGACACATTGTACATGCAGATTTTATTCTCGTTTGGACATTATTCGCCTTTGTTTGAATATCGAATGGTAAATATATTCCGTAAAACGTACGGCGCGAGTTTGCTTTGGTTTACGTTTTAAAGATGAAACGCATTTTGTCGCTTTTGCGATAAATTTTATTTTAATAAAATGTATACTATTAGATGTTTTTAAATACATTGTTGTATAAGTAAATGTTATGACCCTTTAGCTCAGTTAGTGGTTTCAATGCTGAGGGTTGCGGTTTCGAGCCCCGCTATGAACAAACATTTGAAAATATGGATGTTTGTACTAGAGTCATAGATTTTTATGTATATCGTTGTTAGCTTGGAAATGGTAGGCTACCTTACCACCAGTTACGTTGTCCAAAAAAAGCTTTGGTGAAAAGTGGATCGAAAGGACTTTATAGAATAAACCTCTGCCGAACCCAGTATGGGAAATTGTGTGAAGACAAATTATGTTTTTATAAGATGATGTTTTCATAGTGTCACCAGCTCTGAGAATTCCGTGCCGGGTTCGGCATTTATTGTAATTTTTTTCAAAGTAATAATTAATCTATAAGAAGTCGTGATAGCAGAGTATCGGGTTGGAATTCAAGTCAAAGACTCGAGTTCGATCCCCAGGTGGTTGAGTTTTTCCAAAACTTATGAACGATTTATATCGTTGGCTTATGTCCATATAGAAGGCGACAGGCTCGCCACCTGTCGAGATGTCCGAAAAAAATTGCCTGCGGTGAAATTTGTATCAAAAGGACTTAATTGTGCAGACTATCTCACTGTTGGGAATGGAGTGAAATTGTTTTAAATAATTGACGAAGTAATAATGTGAATAAAGCTTTAGTAAAATTGCAAAATAATAGAATCAGAGGCCGACCAAGTGCTTTGTAACTTTATATTGAAGCCTTATTGTATACGTAATGGTATTCGGTACAACTACAGATTGCGTAATTATACCGAACTATATAAACTATAAAAACGTCGTTTACGTCGAATAGAATTTATAAAATTTATGGTGAACGAACAGGTGGCTCACATGATGGTAAGTGATTACCGCCGCCCATGAACACCCGCAAAACCAGAGGCATAGCAGATGCGTTGCCGGCCTTAGAGTGCCCCCCCCTCCCTATACACACAGAATTGGGGGTGGGGGTGTGTGGGCCTTCGGTTACCTGCACTCACCAGACGAAACGCAGAAGTTTGTTAGACTTCTACTTCACGACGGTATTCTGTGAGGTTGTGGTACTTCCCCGGTCGAGCCGGCCCATTCATTCAACAACAAAAGCTGATGCGTGGCTCTACCACTGTTAACGTTCAACGTTAAAATCGCGCAGTGATGATTTTTTTATTTTTCCTTCAAGAAACTGCCTATAAAAAAGAAGCCCTAAGAGTATAATTTATATCTGGCGTATGTGGGTTATTAAAATATTATTTGCGGGTAGTTCGGCCAGTAATGATCTTGCTAGTTAATTTTGTGTTTAAAATGTGTTAATTTCATTTAATAGCTACAAAGTTATAAAGGTTGAGAAGATTTAAGTAGTGTCAATTCAAATAAGTAATAGTAACTAGTGTATAACAGTATTTTCATCACAAATCGTAAATTTTGTGATTGACAGTCCGCCGTTCGATCGACTGTCATTAGATATCCATAATATCATTAACTTTTGTGTAAAAATTGTCGCCACGCAATAAAGTATATAATGCAGTGTTACTATTATTGTAATATAAATATAAACAATGTATTTTAAATAAGCTCTTATTTCAAAAATAATTTTATTAAAATTTTATTGTATTCGCGCCATTTTGTAACTGCTAGCGGAGTTATGTGGATTTGAAGCGATTTGAACGTTGGATGTTATTTAGTACCTAAACATGGTAAACAAGTGTAGTACCTGTGGAAAATATGTCTCAGCAGACTGCGCAAAGTGCAGTTCATGTGGTTTGATTTTTCATCGCCAATGTGCTAATGTCAATTCAGATGTTCGACAACTCACCAGATGGCGGTGTAAGAGCTGTAAAATTAATGTAAACAAAAACTCAACTCCACAGTCGAGTAGCTCGGGGAGTGTCGATGCAGAATTTGGTGATGCTCTTCTAGATTTGCCTACGAAGACGAGTGACGTAAATGTCGCACAAGAAATAAAGTTAATAAGCACACAATTAGCAACTATAACCTAAGAATTGTCAAGCTATAGACATGAAATGACAAATAAAGATTTCAAATCAAGAGTTCAAGATTTTAATAACCGTCTAAATATAGTGGAGGGAAAAGTGAGTAATTTTATAACGCGTCTGACTGATACGGAAACCAGAATTTCTACTGGTACTGGTGTTGACAAGGTATCGAGAATTGAGAGCAATCTTAATAATTGTGAGCAAGAAATGCTTTTAACTGATCTGGAAATCGTAGGTCTTGATGAACACAACAGCGAGAACCCTGCTCATATGGTTACAACAGTTGCACAAAAGATAGGCGTGTCTCTTGACGAGCGAGAAATTATCTTAGCACAGCGGAGAGGCAAACGTCGCAGCGACGGTGGCACAAGTGTCACCACCCGTCCGCGACCCCTTGTCGTCCGTCTAGCGCGTAAAACGCTCCGTGACCAGCTGATCCGCGCCGCTCGGGCTAGTCGTGCGGCGATTGGTACTGGGATGGTCAAACTAGCTGAACCTGACCGCGTCTATATTAATGAACGACTAACCTTTTTCAACAGGCAAATTTTTAACAAGTCTCGTGAACAGGGACGGTGCAAAGGCTGGAAATATATATCGACACGAGATGGTCGTATCTATGCTAGACGCGATACAAATTCACAGATTTTTAGTATTCGTTCAGATTCAAATATTACAATTTTTTTTTCATAAACAAAACTTTTATAAATCACTTGTAGGATACAATCTACACATAGTTTTATAACTTTATTTTTATTTATATTAAAATTGAGTTAGTAACATTAAGCATTTTATGCAGGTATGCCAACATGCTATTACCTGCTTTATTCTTATGTAACCTACGTAATATGATTTACTTAATAAAGCATATTGCAGTTAGCCATTTATATTAGACTGACTACACAATAAATTTATATAAAAAAATATATATCTTCACGCAATTCCCAATACAGGGGTAGACAGAGGTCTAGTCTAGACATTTAAGTCCCTTTGACTCTCCTTCCACCAAAGATATTTTCGGGACAACGTGACAGGTGGTGAGCCCGTCGCCGCCTTCATGTCCAAGCCAACGATATAATTCGTACATAAGTTTATAGAAAAACCAATTGGTACGGCCACTTGAGGATCGAATTCGGGATTTATCTGTAATTGAAGATGTTGTTTTATGTACCGAAATAAATATTTCTTTCTTTCTAAAATGCCTGCGATTCAATCGATTCAACTTGGGGGTACTATAGTCTGTTCAGCAGTGTCAGGCAATACTCCAGGATTATCGAAGTGTTGAAATGCGTATATACGGAAGCTATCTGAGTATAGAAAAAAATAAATTATAAAAATATCTTCACGCCATTCCCAATACAGGGGTAGACAGAGGACTAGTCTAAATAATCAAGTCCCTTCGATATACCTTCCACCGAAGATATTTTGGAACAACGTGACAGGTTGCGAGTCCAGCGCCGTCTTTATATCCATGCCAAAGATGTAGTCCCGATGATAGGACGCTTGAGTATACTACTAAGCTCTGGTACTACGCTCAAGATGTCAATGTCTCCTAACAGGTTATGCCCTTAGATGAACCTCGACAAAATAAGTTCATGTCTAACACCCATGACAGACCAATGCCGATTGTTGTTGACAACACTTAGATAAGGTAATATCCTAAGGCGATCCGTAAAGATCACCACGTTGATCTATGTGCCATGGCTAGGAGCCGGACATGTAGCTCCAAAAAGTGATAATGTTGAGGGAAAAAAGTGTTTAGGGAAAAACTAACACTGTTGAAAGACAACTCGTAAGCCTGTGTTCAACAGTCGACTCTTGATAGGTTGTAATGAAAGAGAAGAAGCTAAATACTGTTATATCTTCCACAAAATTGACTACACACTGCCGAAGTCAAAGATTGTTCAAATCGGCTACAATGTTGGAAGTCATTGTAGGAGGTGAAGAATCTAGAAAATTTTCATGAAGGCTGAAATAAAGGGTGGAAGCATCTAGAAAAACGGTGCTCAATACAACAGTTTCATTCGTGGGGACCTAAAATATCATGTGAATCAAGGGTATTCAAATTCATATTCAAAGACATGAGTCATGGTTCAAATCCTAGCCCACACAACCACCACTAAGCAACGACGTCACAAGCGTAATTACAGCTATGTTAATCTAAATTAAAGCTAACATACAAAGTAAACTGAATTAATTCGAACTGAGACGGTGTATTTATCGTTAACCGGATACATCTTAATTGATTTAGTTAATTGATTTAGTTAGGGTTTGTCATTTCAAGGAAACTATTTTAAGCAATAACGGAAAATAAGCTTTATAGCGCTACGAAAAAGATTCAAGTTTGGAAATCCTTTTACGTTTCACGACAGTGGTTTTTTTGGTTCCGCTTAAAACAATATTATATAACTTGAGTCAGAAAAGTAATATTTTTACAGAATGGGGCAAACGAGCAAGTGGCTCACGTGATGGTAAGTGATCACCGCCGCCCAAGAACATCTACAGTACCAGAGGAACAGCAGATGCGTTGGCGGTCTTTGAGAAAGGCATAGGCTCTTATTTTGAAGATCCCTAAGTAGAATAGCAAAACGCATTGTTCCAAATAAGCTGCAGTTTAATCTGGGTAGAAAGGACAAAATGTCTACGCCAGCATTGGAAAATTCGTGAACATGATGAATAACTCACTTATATAGAAAATTATTCGTACATCAAATGAATCGTAGTAATTTTTCAAGTTATTGCACATAATTGTGCAGTTTTATTATTGATTTTTAAAGCATGTAATTTATGCCGAACTTTTTATTTTTAAATTATATTGAAATTTAAAAAATCCCCTGACCTCGCCCGTGTCAGATGATTTTAAAATTTCGCTTTAATTTAATAATAGTACATAATTCAATCGACGGCCGTTGGGTTCGTATTGACGGTATCATGTTGCGCAGTTCGTATCCTAATTACGCCACTTACTATGTAATAATTATTAAAAATAAAAAATCACTGTCAATTGATTTCTGTCTTATATTTACTTACTAAAAAGTATATAACTGCCAGTACACTGCAGTCTCTCCCGTAAGGAAAGATTTGATGTAATCGCCATGTTTGGTAAGCGAATTGGCGATCGCAGTACAAGAGATCTCAGAACTGTGATGGTCCCCTTGCCTGTCACCGGTCTGCTGAATTTTACTCTGGTATTTTTTGAGGTACTTCCGCCGTCTGTTGGTAGGTAATGGAATTTTTAAAGCTTTTCCATTAGTTACGTCTTAAGACTTGGGAAGAAAGTTACTAACCTACCACTGTAACCACACGGCACATAATTTGTAAAAGAGAAAATAGTCAATATTAATTTCGGTATTAAGTGAAGGCTCTGATTCCTGGTTAAGATCCTGGTGAAGAAGTCAGTTAAATAAATAAATAAATAAATATCTTCACCCAATTCCCAATACAGGGGTAGATAGAGGTCTAGTCTAGACATTTAAGTCCCTTCGACCCACCTTCCACCGAAGATATTTTCGGGACAACGTGACAGGTGGTGAGCCTGTCGCCGACTTTTTATAACCAAGCCAACGATATAATTCGTACATAAGTTTTTAGAAAAATACATTGGTACGGCCACTTGAGGATCGAACTCGGGTCTCTTGACTCGAAATTCCGACTACCTAACCACTCGGCTATCGTTACTTCGTGACTATCGTGAAGAAGTCACTTAGCTGTTTAAAATGTTATTCTTCAATAATTTTAGTAAATGTATCGTTCTTTCATGAATTTGATGAGAAAAACAAGTTCAAGGAATAAACTTCATTATTTTTTATCATCATGGGTTTTTATATAATATACTCTGCTTTCAACAGCATAACGGATCGGGTGGCATTTTATATAAGCAAATTCTTTCGGGCCTCAGTTTTGAAAAACAACTGTTTAAAAATATAAATATAACTAACTTTACGCAATTTCCAATACAGGGCTAGACAGAGGTCTAGTTCAGACAATAGGTGTATAAGTTCCTTTGACCCACCTTCCACCGAAGATATTTTCGGGACAACGTGACAGGTGGTGCGCCCGAAAAACAACTTAATTATAAATAAATATTCCTTTTCGTATGAAACATCTTTTACTGCACCAGCTACATTACGCAGCCATTTAATGGGACTAGAGGCTGAATCGTACAGGATGGAGCAAGGTATGAGGAAGAAGCAGCCGACCCCGTCAAAGCTCTTACAACGTCTCCTAAACTTAAAGCTCTTCCAGTACGTGAAAGTACTGATCATATAATTCAGCGCAATGCCAAGCTGCTGTTGGAAAGATAGCATATGCATTATAAATAATCTAATTTTAGCCGAGGGCATAGTTTTATCACGATATCCTAGTGGTTGCTCGATTTGAATTCAAATATTATAGAAAGTTATGTGCTATTTGTATCGATGACTTGTACATTAAAATGGCAATAGACTTGATAGTCTGTTCTGATAAACATACTAGACTAAAATTAAACAGTCTGATGACCGATAGCGAAGGCAGGTTCTAGATATCTGCAAATACTGCAATCGCCAATCGGATCACTAAGTGTGGCGTTTTGAGATTTTTCCCTTTACCGAAGAGGCCTATATCCAGTAGTGGACTCTTAGAGGCTGTTTAATAGTAATGGGCTACGAATTATCATTGAGTGTATATTTTAATGAAAACCTATTTTCGATTTCTCAAAAATGTATGTATGAATTATATCGTTGGCTTGGACATAAAGAAGTTTCTTCAAGGACGTCGTTTAATTTTATTCAATTAACACTTGAAGCGGCTAGTGTTTATGCATAAATTCAAAGTGAGAACAATTAAACGAATGAGATAGCAGAAAGCTAAAGTAATGAAGTAAGTTAGGAATCAATATGCGAGTCTAGTGAATACAAATGACCCAGTATGTGCTCAATTATCGAGCGCTCGCTCTGTAATATGGATAAGGGTATTTTCAGAGTTGCGGTTTTATCTAAGTGATTACATGAACTTGTTTTTTCTGACACGATATATTGTACCGTTGACCTACATACAGATGGCGGCAGGCTCATCACCTGTCACGTTGTCTCTAATAGGCTTTGGGATCAGAGCGACGTATGTGATGTTTCTTTGTATACGTATTTGAATGTATGAATAATATGGAGACATTAACAAGTGTACAGCTTAACAGCTGCGGGTGCTCTTTGCTTGGGGGCTGCGCAAGACAATCGCGCACGATATAACGCATAATGCGTAACGTAACGGAGAGTCTAGTGTTACTCTCCATTAACTTTCATATCCCAAATAGGAGTGTCTGAAACGGTTTCAAAGATATTAATACAAAAACAAACTAACTAATGGTAATCTTATTACTAAGTAAATTATATGATGAAACTACTTTTAATTCCTTATAGCAAAAAAAGCTTTAAAATTTTTGGCTTCCGTCATATGGCGGGATAATTATCTTAAAAAACATGAGAACAAAATTTAATAAGTCGTTGACGGGCACAACGTCTAAGGTACATTGTGACGGGTACTGTGTTCGCCAATCCGCTTGCCAAGCGTGATAATTGTAACAAACCCTCTCTTCCAGAAGTGACTTGTGTCATGAAATAGACTGAGGCCGTTGTGTATGAGTAATGATGTTTTTGTTTATTTGGAAAGTAATAAATAGCCACAATTCTAAAATTGATTGTCTTAGTTTATCGTTGCATTTTACACACTAGTTTATTTACGTATAACATCACAGCCATTCGCTTTGCCGCCTATTTCGACACCCACGGGAAGAAAATGCCTGGTTAATACGCTGATACTACTTAACACAGTTATAATATACCACGTATTTTTATGGCAATTCCGCCACATGGAAGAAACCTTAATCCTTATTACTCTAATTTATTTAGTTTTTAGTGTGTTGTTTCTGACATGTTGGTATCGTTTTGATTTTGAAAACTATTTCTATGGCAAAGATAGTTGACTGTTGATACAATTTAGATGTTATTTAAAATCAATTTACAGTAATTTACATACATAAAAAAATATAAAAATATCTTCACGCAAATCCCAATATAGGGGTAGACAGAGGTCTAGTCTAGACAATTAAGTCCGTTCGACCCACCTTCCACCGAAGATATTTTCGGGACAACGTGACAGGTGGTGAGCCCGTCGCCGCCTTTATGTCCAAGCCAACGATAAAATTCGTACATAAGTTTTTTAGAAAAACCCATTGGTACGAGCCCGCCACCTGGGGATCGAACTCGGGTCTCTCGACTCGAAATTCCGACCACCCAACCACTCGGCTATCGTGACTTTTTTTTTTTACATGATATGTAAAAATCTGGCGATCGCGCTACCAGACTTCTGACTGTTAAACTGCGGTCTGAAATTTTTTAATTTATCCCGCCATCAATTGACAGCAGATTTCCAAAGCTTTTCCCTTTGTGTCCTCGTACGGTTTCCACGGGAAGAATAATGAAATCAGGAGTGGTATATTCAAACGTCGTAACGCACGCTATAAGTATTCACATATACTCGATTTAAGACTTGAGTCCAAACATCCCCCCTCCTCCCCGAACCAACTGATATCTGTACCAACAAGTCAATTAACCCAATATTTAAATTTAAAAGAATATAATATTGTAAACGGCATTATCAAAATACACATTTTGATGAGAAACGTTGGATGCGATTTTATATCTTCATATATCTGATGCAAAACTTTAGATTATGCAATGCTAAAATCCTTTCTATGAATGTTTTTATTAGCCAATACAAACAGAATATTTTTCATTCCCTCAGCGATCATTCTCTTGTGACCTATTTGATTAGTCTTCTCGCATTAACAATATTTTATAATGGACTCCTTTGTGGCAAATGTGTTTTTAACTCCTTTAATTAATACTATTAAATAATAAAATTTGTTTCTTTCGGTCGACTGAAAATTAATACAACCTTTTTTAAGATCTTATATATAACGAAAAAAATTAAATCAAAAATATCTTAATGCCAATCCCAAAACTGGGGTAGACAGAGGTCTAGACAAATAAGTCCTTCCACCGAAGACATTTTTAGGACAACGTGACAGGTGGTCAGCCTGTAGGCCGTATTCATGTCCCAGCCAACGATGTAAATCGACCCACAAGCCCACTACCAGGGGATCAAAATATAAAGAATTCTATTTCATCGTCGTGTTAATGTTACGTGTTGTATCTATTAATAGCGTGATGCTGCAATATATGTTAACTACTGGGTCGAAGATATAAGCCTGACAAAAATTTACTTACCATTAAAAATATCACATATAGCATAAAATGTTTAATTGTGATCAAAGGGTGCGGACTGCGAAACATAACGTGCGAACCGCTCCGGACACAAGGATTGCAGCTCAGTTTGAGTCGTTAACAGGGATAGTAATATTATTAGGAATTGCTGATATCTTTTAAAAAATATTAAAGAAAACACTTTTGAAGATAAATCTGTTTTTAAGTAAAATAATTTCTGTTTTTAAGTAAGATAATTTTGAAGATTTTCCGACGTCTCATAAATAAAATTGTTTTACGTTGTAAATGGGTGAAGTTATCTTATTTTATATATTGTGTATACATCATTTAAAGTAAATCGTACATGACTTTTAAAAAAGCCTCATTGGTATGGTCTACCTCGTGGGGATTTAACGCGGGTCTCATGACTCAAATTCCGATTACCAAACCACTTTCAAATCTATCGTGACTTTTTAAGTAAAAGTATTTATGTATCCACGACAGGGCATAGGCTGCTCCCATAAGAAAAAAATTATCCCATAAGAAGTAATCGCTACGCTTGGCCAGAGGATTGACATCGCAGTTCATAATCCAAAACCTGTTGCTCTGAAATCTGTTGTATTTCGAGATAGTTACTTCGCCATTGGCTGGTCACTATTGCGATGTTCATGGCTTACTTCCTTAAGTCTTCCGACACCCGCGGGATGAAAAGAGGTAATACATTTTTATAAAATTATTATACGGCAATGTCATAAAAATATTATTTTTATAAGAAAACCACACAATGTTAGAAAATTACCTTTTACTGTGCACTGAATTATCCTTTTAAGCCAAGGAATCATTTAAGGGATTAAGGTGGGATAAGTTTCCGTAAACGCTGCGTTTGATTACAAAACACATTCCAGCCCTTGATAATACCATTACAGAGCATTAAGAAGTTGCTTTTATGGATATTTTCTTTAGCGGTTATTAAATGAATAAATAAATGCAACCATTAGGTTCCTTGATTACACTATAGCTATTTTTTATCTAAACTATGAAAAACAAACATTTTTGGTTATTTTCTCCGATTAGAACACTTAGTAGGTTTTATTACCTGTACGTTAGTGAGTATCCGACTCCTTTGTAACTCGATTTTTTGTTATATCTTCACGCATTTTTTTCATTATTAGGGTAGATTGAGGTTGATAAAATTAAGCGCTTCAATCCATCTCTCACAGTACTCGAGACGCCAAAAGCTGACACCATAAAAAACCATCGTATCCGCCATTCATCCACGGAGGTAGTCAAATATCACTATAGTGCTAAATAAATTTTACATATTAAAAACACACAGTTAACAATACGATATACACGTGAATAGATTAACGCGGCTCGCAAAATAAAATTTTTCACCCTAACGTATTCGTTACGGAGTACGAATACGAAATCCTGTTTGAACCGATTTAATAAAATCAAGTAGCCCTCCATACAAGCTATATCTAGAATGTAAAAGTTTTGTTTAATATTAAATGTCAAATGCTCGATCGGTAGGCTCGTAGCAATGAGACATATGTACGATTTATACGTACATAGATTTATTACCAGCAAAACTCAGCAGATGAGTGACGAGCAGCACTGTCTAAGACGCAAGGTATTTTAATAGTAGTAATCTGGTTCTGCAATCACCAGTCCACCTGGTAGTGAGACCAAATGCTCCTAATGTATGAGGTCTTAATCCAGCAGAGTGTATTTACAAAATGAATAATAAATAAAAAAAATATCTTCACATCCTTCGCACTATAGAGGTAGACACAGGTCTAGACAATTAAGTTGTTTCGACCCACCTTCCAGCGATAAAATTTTTGATGTGGCGAGCCCGTCGCCATCTTAATATCCTAGCCAACAATGTAATTCGTACATGAGTTTTTGAAAAACCCCTGGGGATCGAACTCGGGTCTCTTGACTCGAATTCCGACCATCCAACCACTCGGCTATCGTGACGTAATTATGAAAACTATATACTTAATATATACTTATTAAAAATATACTTTTCTTACTTAATAGTAGTAATACGGACCTTTCCAACCTTAACCACGAGTACATAATCTCTTAAGTTATAACCATGGTTATGGCTTACAAAAACTAATATATTTATTAAGTAAATCTGTGAATGAATTGTATAAATCATAAGTAAAGTATTCTATAGAATATAAGTATTATTCTACAAGAAGATCTATAGAAATCAATAATAAATAAAAAAGCCTTCATAGGGGCCTCATATTATACAAAAATGCAAAAATGCAAGTGCTTAAGATACCTACTTTGGGGTAAGAGCAATGTATGTGATGTTGTTCTCTTTCTACGATGTATGTATCTACGTGTATGTATTAATAATAAGTTTGAGCAAATCAACTGATATAAAGTTTTAAATATCCGCTCGCTTGATTCTCTAAGCAAAATAATAATTTCATTATTTACAGAGGGCGTTTACAGGCTGCTTCTTCATTTCAATTCATTACTATTGCACTAAAAATAACCATGAAACCTTTAAAATATTAGCTGACTTTCAACCATGAGTATTATGGAAGCAGTTTTCCAATGCAATTTTCAAAATTTTGTTCTCGCTTGTAAAAGAAAATTAAATTTCCTGAACACCCAGGACGATCACTGTGGACTGTCAGAGACGAGCTAACACATTTACGTGAATACTTTGAAGCCAATTACCTACGGAGAGCACGTTGTATCAGACTTTAAGCTGTTGTATGATGGTCATTATATTAATATGCGTAAACATACGTGGCATATATACGTGCCATATGTGTCATATGGTATTTTTCTTTGGAGACACACATGCGGATATTAAAACGGTATTTATTTTGAAAAAGAATTATTTATCCTCTCAATTGGGAGCACAGATACATTTAAAGATATAAATAATTTTAATCTTTAAATATTCATATAAAACATTAATAAATTAAATAAGGATACTGATATCAGTAAATGTATACGCCAAAATACGGCATTTCTTTCTACGGAAAGGTGTTAACTTTGCTAATATCAACATAATGTACATACATACATATCATCACGCCTCTTTCCCGTAGGGGTAGGCAGAGACCACTTCTTTCCACTTGCTACGATCCTTACATACTTGTTTCGCTTCGTCCACTTTCATTATTCCCTTTATACATTCTCTTCGATTCAGGGTACTCTTGACCTGGCTTTTTTTCAGGACGTCCCTGATTTGGTCTTGAAACGTCCGCCTAGGTCTTCCCCTTCCTACACTTCCATTCACACTCGCCTTATATGCTTTTTTCGTCAATCGTTCTTCATTCATTCTCTCGACATGGCCAAACCATCTCAGCATACCTTTCTCAATTTTAGTCACTACATCTTCTTTCAGACCACAATGTTTCCTTATTTCACCATTCCTTATCCTGTCGCTCAGTTTAACTCCTAACATACTTCTTAATGCTCTCATCTCAACTGCATTTACTCTGCTTTCATGTTTCTTCTGCCATACGCAACTTCCACTTCCGTACATGAGTGTCGGAACCAAAACCCCCCTATGCACAGCCAAACGAGCCTTGTTAGACACCATCCGACTGCTCATAAACGAGTGCAAAGCTCCATTCACCATGTTTCCTGCATTCACTCTTCTTTCAATATCACTCTCACACTTTCCATCTCTTGTGAACTTTGAACCCAGATACACAAACTCATTCACCTGTTCAAATTGTTCATCTCCAATCACTATATTGCAGTCTGTCATGACCTCATCTCTTTCAAACACCATTACTTTCGTCTTCTTTACATTCATCTTCATCCCCTTTCTAACAAAAATTAACACCCTTTCTAACATTACGTATATACATTTATTTGTCGTAAAATTTTAATGAAGTTTACATTAAAGCATTTGACGGCTCAATAGCCGAGTTCGAGTTAAAAGGAATTTGTGTGATGAATTGGAATATTTGTTGTTGAGAATATTTGTCTAGGTAACTATACAGAACCGTTAGTTCGGAAATAAGAAGCTTCTGTAAAAAATTAGTCGAAAGGACTTTAGTGTACAGGCTTCCCCCGTATGAGAAAATGTGTATAGTGATAAAATAACAACATTTCAACATAATATATTCTGGAGCATATTTCCAATCCAATCAACATCACAAATATTATATTTCATACGATTGCAAAATTAGCAATATAAACAATCATATCAAATATTTTAATTGTTGAGAGATGCATGATTTTCATTATACTATTTTCGTATAACAGGCCTCTATAAAGAATTTCCGTATGTTAAATTTTAGAATAATATAAATATTAAAAAATACTAATGTGATTTGCACAGTTAATCCATAACTTCATTAAAACGTATAAAGATAATTTACACAAGATTTAACACCTTCGTTACCGTGGATTTCGTATGAGTCAACTATGGAAAAATTTGAAGAAAAACTAAGGGATAATACTTATTAAAAATATACTTTTCTTACTTAATAGTAGTAATACGGACCTTTCCAACCTTAACCAAGAGTACATAATCTCTTAAGTTATAACCATGGTTATGGCTTAGAAAAACTAATATATTTATTAAGTAAATCTGTGAATGAATTGTATAAATCATAAGTAAAGTATTCTATAGAATATAAGTATTATTCTACAAGAAGATCTATAGAAATCAATAATAAATAAAAAAGCCTTCATAGGGGCCTCATGTTATACAAAAATGCAAAAATGCAAGTGCTTAAGCTTAAGAGCAAAGTATGTGATGTTGCCCTATCTACGATGTATGTATCTACGTGTATGTATTAATAATAAGTTTGAGCAAATCAACTGGTATAAAGTTTTAAATATCCGCTCGCGTGATTCTCTAAGCAAAAATACGGCATTTCTTTCTACGGAAAGGTGTTAACTTTGCTAATATCAACATAATGTACATACATACATATCATCACGCCTCTTTCCCGTAGGGGTAGGCAGAGACCACTTCTTTCCACTTGCTACGATCCTTACATACTTGTTTCGCTTCGTCCACTTTCATTATTCCCTTTATACATTCTCTTCGATTCAGGGTACTCTTGACCTGGCTTTTTTTCAGGACGTCCCTGATTTGGTCTTGAAACGTCCGCCTAGGTCTTCCCCTTCCTACACTTCCATTCACACTCGCCTTATATGCTTTTTTCGTCAATCGTTCTTCATTCATTCTCTCGACATGGCCAAACCATCTCAGCATACCTTTCTCAATTTTAGTCACTACATCTTCTTTCAGACCACAATGTTTCCTTATTTCACCATTCCTTATCCTGTCGCTCAGTTTAACTCCTAACATACTTCTTAATGCTCTCATCTCAACTGCATTTACTCTGCTTTCATGTTTCTTCAGCCATACGCAACTTTCACTTCCGTACATGAGTGTCGGAACCAAAACCCCCCTATGCACAGCCAAACGAGCCTTGTTAGACACCATCCGACTGCTCATAAACGAGTGCAAAGCTCCATTCACCATGTTTCCTGCATTCACTCTTCTTTCAATATCACTCTCACACTTTCCATCTCTTGTGAACTTTGAACCCAGATACACAAACTCATTCACCTGTTCAAATTGTTCATCTCCAATCACTATATTGCAGTCTGTCATGACCTCATCTCTTTCAAACACCATTACTTTCGTCTTCTTTACATTCATCTTCATCCCCTTTCTAACAAAAATTAACACCCTTTCTAACAATACGTATATACATTTATTTGTCGTAAAATTTTAATGAAGTTTACATTAAAGCATTTGACGGCTCAATAGCCGAGTTCGAGTTAAAAGGAATTTGTGTGATGAATTGGAATATTTGTTGTTGAGAATATTTGTCTAGGTAACTATACAGAACCGTTAGTTCGGAAATAAGAAGCTTCTGTAGAAATTAGTCGAAAGGACTTTAGTGTACAGGCTTCCCCCGTATGAGAAAATGTGTATAGTGATAAAATTACAACATTTCAACATAATATATTCTGGAGCATATTTCCAATCCAATCAACATCACAAATATTATAATTCATACGATTGCAAAATTAGCAATATAAACAATCATATCAAATATTTTAATTGTTGAGAGATGCTTGATTTTCATTATACTATTTTCGTATAACAGGCCTCTATAAAGAATTTCCGTATGTTAAATTTTAGAATAATATAAAAATTAAAAAATACTAATGTGATTTGCACAGTTAATCCATAACTTCATTAAAACGTATAATGATAATTTACACAAGATTTAACACCTTCCTTGCCGTGGATTTCGTATGAGTCAACTATGGAAAAATTTGAATAAAAACTAAGGGATAATACTTATTAAAAGATGTCGGATATAGAATAGATATCATAATAGCAGTGTCCATGCTGTCTGGCGTTTGAAATTTCCATGTACTGCACTTGCCAAAAAAAATTGTATCTTCACACCATTCTTAACGCTGGGGTAGTAAAATTTCGTTTTTAAAATTAGTAAAAAACGTGGTGGTGCGTCTGTCGCCATTTTTATCTCCAAGCCAACGATATAAATCGTTCTAAGTTTTGACATAACCCACAGGTACGTGCCTACTACCTGGGGATTGAACTCGGGTCTCTTAACTCGAATTGTGACCACACAACCGCTGGGTTATCATGACTTTTTATCTATATTATAAAGATGTTATAAAAGTGCATAATTCCGAGTGTTAAAATTAAGGAGATGGCACATATAACCTGGTCCAAAGAGAAGAAGAGTACCTGCCTCGGTCCCACAGATACTTGCACTAATTCCATTCTGTGGAGTGTATTCCGTGGAATACTACACTACAAGGCACTATTCTTGACACCAGGTCACAATTATAATAAATAACTACTAATAATGTGTTTTCGCAAAGTAACGCCTAAGTGTATTAACTACGTGTCTGGAGCGCCGGGTCTTTACTTCTTTTTCGTAGTAATAATATAATTATAATATAATAATGATAATTCTTTTTCGATAATTAGTTATTTACATTTCAAGTAAAAAGTCACGATAGCCGAGTGGTTGGGTGGTCGGCATTTCGAGTCAAGAGACCTGAGTTCGATTCCCAGGTGGCAGGCTCGTACCAACGCCACGTGGCTCGCTCGGAAGGTGGGTCTAAGGGAATTAATTGTCTAGACTAGACCTCTGTCTTCCCCTGTATTGGTAATTGCGAAGATATTTATTTATCTTGTTGAAATTTTTCTTTCAGTAAGTTGTCTTGTTAAGATGCTCCCGAGTTTAGGTAACAAATAACTCTTATAGATTTGGGGAAAAAATATATATTAATATTCTTGGGTAAATATGCAATTGACTTATGCGAGTTTAGCGGTCACAAACATAATCTCCATTTCATACATGGAATGTAGATTATGTTGTGGAAGGTACCGGTTGGCAAAATGACGAGCTCGGGGACATCACTCACATGCGGCGTCTGATTTATTATTTGCAAGGGTGCTTAAAATGGTCAATATTTTTGGAAATTATGAATATACAAAATTTATGTATTGTGCTATAAATTATAATACAAAAAATAATTTCGTGAAAACGTGTTATGAACTGATTTCATATCTCATCAGTTGACATTAGTATTGTATTTTCTTCAATTTCAATTTATTGTAATATCTTGTCTTTTGTTTCTGTTTTCATAAACAAACCAAAACGACTGAACCGTAAACACCAAGTACCGCAAACAAGTTTCCTCAATGCAAACATCATTTAACATTATTGGAGTTAACTCCATAATCATATAATACTTTATTAGAGACCGGAAACATATGCTCCAAATAAACATTTTAAAGGGAAAATTTCTGAGGAAATTGCATATCCCACTGGTATTCCAATATAAGTAACGAACGTATGAATTCATAGAACTGACGTGTTTATTTGAAAAGATTGTAGACATTTTCCCAGTCCAGAAGTCCTCTGGGTTTGTACTGCACTCTTACTTACTTCTGCCACCACAAAACAGTGTAATGACCAATTTTTAATTTTTTAAAAGTACAGAGAGCTATTAAAATGGCTCACAGGATATAAGGCATTCCAGGACTATGGCTTGGAACTGACAACAATTCTTTTCAAATGGTTTACAGGTGACATATTTAGATAGATCGTTCGTGGTCCAAGCTGTCCGACTATGGAATGACTTACCCTTAACAGCAAGGCGAGCTCAATCCTTTCCAGCTTTTAAAACTGCTGTTAAAAATAACTACCTTTCCTTTGAGAGTTAATGATTAGTAACTCAACTTTGAACAATTATATCTGTATGTACTTTATTATATATTTGTGTATATAATTGCATGTATATGTGTGTACATACACAACAAAAATATGGTCAAGACAAGTCTCTTTTCTAGTTGGTAGTGTAATAGCCGCAATTAATCCATATTCAGCCAAAAGGCATAAATAATCCATGCATTGCTTATCATTTACAGTAGATGCTATATTGATGTTCAAGTCCCCAGCCAGTATTACATTCGATTTATCCCTATGATTCAGTAGAATATTTTCAAGGGAGGAAGTGAAATTGCCTATATCCCTTAATGAGGGAGAACGATAAATAGCTAATAGTGTGATAACATTTGGAATATCCACTATCAAACAGTCGGCTTTTTATAAAAGGGGTTCCATTGCTATGGGTCTCCATAAGTCTCTAACGTAGACGACAACGCCTCCATTTTGGTTAATCCTTCTTAACGTTTGGAATTCCATATAATTTGGAATTTTAGGTAAACGTGATGCTTCATTAAGCCAACATTCTGTCATAACAATAGCATCAAAATTTCTGTTTTACCGATTCAAGGTAATGAGAAAGTTTGCAAAATTTTTATTTAGGCTTCTTATATTGACCGAGAGTATCGAAAAATTAAAGTCTGGCATGAGAATAGTATTTACTTCTTCAGGTTCTGTTAGCGCGTGGCATGTAATCTCTAGTGATTCTAAGTCAGAGAATAAATTATCTCTATCCATTTATGCTACCTACTTTTTTTTCCATTTATTTTTTTTATGATTTTGTATTTGCCACGCTTCGAAAAATTTTTCTTAGACAGTTCGTAAATTATATTACATGATTTTTTATAGTAAAGAGATGACTGCTTTTTTAGTTTTAATAGGATAATTATAAAAAATAGATATTTAATAAATTTGTGTATAATAGACATACAATAACTGTGTATATTTTTTTAATGCTGAAAAAATAGGTCTATAATAATACTAAATAAATATAAACTACTATATACTTTCATGCAAAATTTAAAAAATACGGAAAAAATACAGTGACGTCGACACTAACATATAAATTCACAATAATTTTTAACTAAATAGAGTTTGTAAACTAGTATGTTCTTAAAACTAGATATGATATTTATTCGTCTTGATATAGGTTTTACGAAGGGATTAACCTCACTGTTTGTGTATTTTTGCATGGCTGCAGCCAGAGCTATTATTAAAAATATGGTCCAGGTGTTCCCGAGATAGGACCTGAATGGCGGATTTCCCCTCTCGCTGGCGAAGGTATATGAAACCCTGGTTACACCAACAAAAGGCGAATCCATGCATCTTGCCTTTGTTTCTGGCTTCACGAAACAACATTCTGTTTGCTTTGGTGAGGCGCTCGTTAAAGTAGACTTTACAGATAGGACCTTTAATTTCAAGATCACTACTAGTGACGTTTTCTCGTGATTTCGTCGCTTTTAGTAGAAGGTCGCGTTTCACTCGACGAAGAAGCCTTTCTAGAAGCTAAGAAGGTCGCGGTGTTCAAATATCATTTTGCTGAACTTTAGATGTTCGCGTACCAACTCGGGTGACCCAGTCTATATCCTCGTCTGTAATATCGACCCCGATTTTACGTGCCGCCAGGAGTACAATGTGATAAGTATTTTCATTCGAATTTTCGGGAATACCCGAAATTTCTACGTAGATAAGTTTGGACTTGGGAATTCAGATCACGTTCCAGTAGCACAACCGTTGCTTTGAGAGAGGAAACATCGTTCTCCCAATCTTCAATTGATTTGATTCTGGTTTCGTTGGCAGCCACTACCGCCGCTATCTCACCAAGGCGAGTGTGACATCGGGTTAAAGATTGTGTTGTCGGCTTCCTCTAATCTATTTTTCAAGGAAGAAATTTCTTGAGTCAGCAAACGTACCTCAGTTGTGAGCCCCTTGACCACTGAAGTATTCGATTCTACAGATATTTCTTGTTTTTTTTCTGTGTGTAACATTCAGGTGTTCATTATTTCCGCGCACTGGGGTCAGGCTGTTGTCGCCGCCTTTTTTACTCGAGGCGCTGCAATCAGGACATTTCCATATTTTTTTACGATCTCAGTTAATGGATGATATATTTATACATTGTGAGCAGAAATACTTATCACAAGATATTACCGTGCATTTAATACCGTATCCGTCCTTTGTTGATTTCATCCATGCAGAGCATTTCATGATTATTATTTTTTTTGTTACACTACTATTACTACAAATTGGAATAGCAAATATTCAGTTTAGTCGGGTGACCTGTAAAATGTCGCCAGTGTAGAATGATGACCCGTATGCCTCAAGCTTAACCGTGATAGTCGCTTGCAGCAGTGAGCAAGATGCGTCTATTATAATTGTCCTGCCGGTTCACAAAAAAAAAAAACAGATACAATAAGTTATTATTACACGTATTTTTACACGCATCTGCTTTTGTTGTTGCATGAACGGAGGCTCACACACCCCCCTCCCCCGATTCTTGGGGGCACTCTAAGGCCGGCTACGCCTAGTATTGCGGGTGTTCATCTGAAAGCATCTTGATCTTATCAACTTTCAAACAAAAGAAACTGCGGCGGAATTGGTATATTCCTTTGAGAACCTCGATGCCAAAGATAGACACACAGATACATTTTTTATTTAAACATCCATTTTTTGTGTCGGGGATTAAAAATAAACATCAACAAATAAACATCAACAAAAATAAACAATATTAAAAATAAACATCAATAAATAAACATCTAAACGTAAATGGTGTATCTAAACGTATATTTTTAAACACAACACTATCCTCACTATGTCACAGTCAACTAGCTTTTTGGTTTGTGGTATATTAACTAAACAAATTATTCTTATTATTAGTATAAAACAAAATTACCTTCATTTTTAAAGTGGTGACAACAATATTTCTTTATTACTCTGAATGTTTGCCCTTAGCAGGTTTCGAAACCCAGAACCCCAGACTTAACAACTAGACTATCGGGTCGTCAATTTAATTTAATAGACACACATACACATACACATGTGTATATATATATATATCTATATATATATATATATATCTATATATATATATATATATATATATATTTATATATATATATATCTATATATATATATTTATATATATATATATTTATATATATATATCTATATATATATATATATTTATCTTTATCTTTAATTGACTACATATCTATTTTTTGCGTAATACTTGTATTGGTGTATATTTCTTTTCATTTGTTACTTACCTATGCCAAATTTCTTTCTTCTAAATCCTGTCCATCCAAAGGTTGTCTGGAAGAAATCGCTTTGAGCGATAAGGCCGCCCATTGTGCTACAATTTATGTTTAGACTGTTTGTCATATTATATTTCTTTTTTTATGGTGTGCAATAAAGTGTACTCTCTCTCTCTCTCTCTCTCTCTAGTCTAGAAAATTAAGTCCCTTTGATATTTGATATTAAATGAAGTAGCCCTCCATACAAGCTATATCTAGAATGTAAAGGTTTTGTTTAATATTAAATGTCAAATGATCGATCGGTAGATTCGTACCAATGAGACTCAGCAAACGAGGGACGAGCTGAACTGTCTAAGACGCGTATTTTAATAGTAGTAATCTGGTTCTGCAATCGCCAGTCCGCCGGGTAGTGAGACCAAATGCTCCTAATGTATGAGGTCTAAATCCAGCAAAGTGTATTTACAGAATGAATAATAAATAAATAAATATCTTCACGCTATTCGCAATGCAGAGGTAGACAGAGGTAGATATTTAAGTTGTTTCGATCCACGTTCCACCGATCATATTTTTGAGGTGGTGAGCCCGTCGCCGTCTTAATTTCCAAGCCAACAATATGATTCGTACATAAGTTTTTGAAAAAACCCTTACAACATAATCTTAAAAAAGTTAAAAACAAAGTTATAACCATGGTTATGGCTTACAAAAACGTATATATTTATTAAGTAAATCTGTGAACTAATTGTATACATCATAAGTAAAGTATTCCTTTTAATATATTTTTTAACCTACAAGAAGACCTATAGAAATCAATAATAAATAAAAAAGCCTTCATAGGGGCCTCATGTTATACAAAAATGCAAAAATGCAAGTGCTTAAGCTGCCTACTTTGGGCTCAGAGCAAAATATGTGATGTTGTCCCTATCTACGATGTATGTATCTACGTGTATGTATTAATAATAAGTTTGAGCAAATCAACGGGTACAAAGTTTTAAATATCCGCTCACGTGATTCTCTAAACAAAAAAATAATTTCATTATTTACAGAGGGCGTTTACAGGCCGCATCTTCATTTACTTCATTACTATTGCACTAAAAATAACCATAAAACTTTTAAAATATTAGCTGACTTTCAACCATGAGTATTATGGAAGCAGTTTTCCAATGCATTTTCAGAATTTTGTTCTCGCTTGTAAAAGAAAATTTAATTTCCTGAACACCCAGGACGGTCACTGTGGAATTTCAGAGAGGAGCTAACACATTTACGTGAATACTTTGAAGCCAATTACCTACGGAGAGCACGTTTTATCAGACTTTAAGCTGTTGTATGATGGTCATTATATTAATATGCGTAAACATACGTGGCATATATACGTGCCATACGTGTCATATGGTATTTTTCTTTGGAGACACACATGCGGATATTAAAACGGTATTTATTTTTAAAAGAATTATTTATCCTCTCAATTGGATAAATAAATAATTTCTGTACTAGAAACATTTAAAGATATAAATAATTTTAATCTTTAAGTATTCATATCAAACATTAATAATTTAAATAAGGATACTGATATCAGTAAATGTATACGCCAAAATACGGCATTTTTTTCTACGGAAAGGTGTTAACTTTGTTAGTATCAACATAACGTAAATACATTTATTTGTCGTAAAATTTTAATGAAGTTTACATTAAAGCATTTGACGGCTCAATAGCCGAGTTTGAGTTAAAAGGGATTTGTGTGATGAATTGGAATATTTGTTGTTGAGAATATTTGTCTAGGTAACTATACAGAACCGTTAGTTCGGAAATAAGAAGCTTCTGTAAAAAATTAGTTGAAAGGACTTTAGTGTACAGACTTCCCCCGTATGAGAAAATATGTATAGTGATAAAATAACAACATTTCAACATAATATATTCTGGAGCATATTTCCAATCCAATCAACATCACAAATATTATATTTCATACGATTGCAAAATTAGCAATATAAACAATCATATCAAATATTTTAATTGTTGAGAGATGCATGATTTTCATTATACTATTTTCGTATAACAGGCCTCTATAAAGAATTTCCGTATGTTAAATTTTAGAATAATATAAAAATTAAAAAATACTAATGTGATTTGCACAGTTAATCCATAACTTCATTAAAACGTATAATGATAATTTACACAAGATTTAACACCTTCCTTGCCGTGGATTTCGTATGAGTCAACTATGGAAAAATTTGAAGAAAAACTAAGGGATAATACTTATTAAAAGATGTCGGGTATAGAATAGATATCATAATAGCAGTGTCCATGCTGTCTGGCGTTTGAAATTTCCATGTACTGCACTTGCCAAAAAAAATTGTATCTTCACACCAGTCTTAACGCTGGGGTAGTAAAATTTCCATACAATTATGACCTTTAACCGAAGATGTTTTTTTGGAAAACGTGACAGGTGGTGAGTCTGTCGCCATTTTTATCTCCAAGCCAACGATATAAATCGTTCTAAGTTTTGACATAACCCACAGGTACGTGCCTACTACCTGGGGATTGAACTCGGGTCTCTTAACTCGAATTGTGACCACACAACCGCTGGGTTATCATGACTTTTTATCTATATTATAAAGATGTTATAAAAGTGCATAATTCCGAGTGTTAAAATTAAGGAGATGGCACATATAACCTGGTCCAAAGAGAAGAAGAGTACCTGCCTCGGTCCCACAGATACTTGCACTAATTCCATTCTGTTGAGTGTATTCCGTGGAATACTACACTACAAGGCACTATTCTTGACACCAGGTCACATTTATAATAAATAACTTCTAATAATGTGTTTTCGCAAAGTAACGCCTAAGTATATTAACTACGTGTCTTGAGCGCCGGGTTTTTACTTCTTTTTCGTAGTAATAATATAATTATAGTATAATAATGATAATTCTTTTTCGATAATTAGTTATTTACATTTCAAGTAAAAAGTCACGATAGCCGAGTGGTTGGGTGGTCGGCATTTCGACCCGTCAAGAGACCCGAGTTCGATCCCCAGGTGGCAGTCTCGTACCAATAAACATAAAGATGAAGACGGGCTCACCACCTGTCACGTTGTCCCAAAAATATCTTCGGTGGAAGGTGGGTCTAAGGGAATTAATTGTCTAGACTGGACCTCTGTCTATCCCTGTATTGGTAATTGCGTGAAGATATTTATTTATCTTGTTGAAATTTTTCCTTCAGTAAGTTGTCTTGTAAAGATGCTCCCGAGTTTAGGTAACAAATAACTCTTATAGATTTGGGGAAAAAATGTATATTAATATTCTTGGGTAAATATGCAATTGACTTATGCGAGTTTAGCGGTCACAAACATAATCTCCATTTCATACATGGAATGTAGATTATGTTGTGGAAGTAAAGTTCTGACTCAATATAATATTTTAACCATACTCTAAGTTATTTAATATTAAGTTTTATCAAACTTGAATGTAAATGGCATTACGACTTGGGCAACCTAGACCGGTTGGCAAAATGACGAGCTCGGGGATATCACTCACATGCGGCGTCTGATTTATTATTTGCAAGGGTGCTTAAAATGGTCAATATTTTTGGAAATTATGAATATACAAAATTTATGTATTGTGCTATAAAATAAAATATGCAGATAACAAAATCAACATGTTAAAATTGTACTTTAACATGTTAATTTTGTTATCTGCATATTCATTCTAACTACATATGTATTCTAAATATTGTGCTCTCCTAGGAGCCGTCTAGTAAAGTATCATACCACCAGTATTACCCCCCTTTCTCTAAGTTATTCCTTGGCACGCCAACAGGAAAAATGGGGGTTTTAATTATTTCAAGTGAAAACAGAAATGAGCTGACATATGTAATCTGCGGTGAAATCGAAAGGACTAAATCGTCTAGTCTGCTGAACGTAGAAAAGTACGTAAAGATAAAAAGAAACTGTTTTTATCTGTTAAATTTAATTTCAATTGTATAATACAAAAAATAATTTCGTGAAAACGTGTTATGAACTGATTTCATATCTCATCAGTTGACATTAGTATTGTATTTTCTTCTTTTTCAATTTATTGTAATATCTTGTCTTTTGTTTCTGTTTTCATAAACAAAACAAAACGACTGAACCGTAAACACCAAGTACCGCAAACAAGTTTCCTCAATGCAAACATCATTTAACATTATTGGAGTTAACTCCATAATCATACAATACTTTATAAGAGACCGGAAACATATGCTCCAAATCCTTTACATTTTAAAGGGAAAATTTCTGAGGAAATTGCATATCCCACTGGTATTCCAATACAAGTAACGAACGTATGAATTCATAGAACTAACGTGTTTATTTGAAAAGATTGTAGACATTTTCCCAGTCCAGACACAGTGCACTCTTACTTATTTCTGCCACCACAAAGCAGTGTAATGACACATTTTTTATATTTTAAAAGTACAGAGAGCCATTAAAATGGCTCACAGGATATAAGGAATTCCAGGACTATGACTTGGAACTGACAACAATTCTTTTCAAATGGTTTACAGGTGACACGTGTTGCAGTAGTAACTTAAAATCAGTGGAACTAAAAAGTGATCAGTAACATACTACGAGTACTTTGAATTTTCAAGAGGCTTATTTTTAAGATCATTGAGAAAAGTGCTCGAAGATAGGAAAGTTAAGAGTTCTTGGAAATAGAGGTCTAGTCTAGACAATTAATTCCCTTTGATATTCTTTTATATCCTATACCGAAGATATTATCGGACAACGTCACAGGAGGGGAGTCCGTCACCGTCTATATGTCCAAGCCAACGATATAATGCGTACATAAGTTTTTAAAAACCTATTGGTACGAGCCTGCCACCTGGAGATGGAACTGGGGTCTCTTGACTAGAAATTCCAACCACCCAACCACACGGTTATTGTCACTCTAAACAATAATAATAATATTAAATAAAAAAATATAAGTATAAAATTGGATTTATTAACTTCTCAATTTTCAAAAGTAAAGCTGATTTTGACGTGTCCCCGACTTCTGAAGGAGGGTTTGAAGCCGGTAGTTACCACAATATACTAAGAAAGTTTGTTAATTAATAGCTTTTGTTTGAGGAAAAGGTGCTTAAGTTATAACAAGTTTTTGTTAATTTTATCCGAAAATGTCAGAAATTTCGCTGGTGACGTCGTTTCCTTGGCAATGCCGATGTTACGTGTTTTTGATGATGTCTGGTATGTTTCGAGACGCTATTACGGAAGCCAAGGCAGAAAAGGTTGATATTCTTCCAATGAAATCTCACGGCATAACATATTGTATTCAAAACTACTAATGTGACGCATTAGTAGTTTTGAATACAATATGTTATGCCGTGTAGTTTCTATTGTAACTGTATTCAAAATCGAAGATATTCCTTTCAGAGAGACCTTGAACAAAGTTAATCTATTAAATTAAATTGACGACCCGATAGTCTAGTTGTTAAGTCTGGGGTTCCGGGTTTCGAAACCCGCTAAGGGCAAACGTTCAGAGTAATAAATAAATATTGTTGTAACCACTTTAAAAATGAAGGTAATTTTGTTTTATACTAATAATAAGAATAATTTTTTTAGTTAATATACCACAAACCAAAAGCTGGCACTAAAATTTCTATACTTCTTTCATTTCGTCTTTCTTCAGGGCTTATTAGGCTCGCGGTATGCCGTTAATCTAAATATTCCGGCTTATATTCATTGAAATTTTGTTAAAAAAACTAGTTGACTGTGCACATAATAGTGAGGATAGTGTTGTGTTTAAAAATATACGTTTAGATATACCATTTACGTTTAGATATATTTGTGTTTGGGTATGTTAGACAAACGATGAATATGTACATTGTACATTGTATTCCGTAACTGGCACTTACAGAGAGTTGGTTTTCTTCGCAGTGCATAAAATAATAAAACAACACATTAATGTTACAATTGGTTTAAACTAGATTAATTTGTCGGCATGGTCGGTATAATTTAGTGTAGTAATCTGTATGATACACATGTAACGTAAATAGAAATACATTGAAGTGAAGAGATTGTTTATTTTTAATCCCCGACACAAAAAATGGATGTTTAAAGAAAAAATGTATCTGTGTGTCTATCTTTGGCATCGATGTTCTCAAAGGAATATACCAATTTCGCCGCAGTTTCTTTTGTTTGAAAGTTGATGGAATCAAGATGCCTAATAGCTAATATATTTCCAAGTTAGCTATATAGTGAACCTGCCTTTGAAGCTAAGGGTTGCGGATTCAAAATTAGTCAGACCGGTAACGGGCGTTTCCGGTGCGAGGTGTATGGTACTACGATCTTTAATCCCCTTGCCATACCTTTTTTTTATAGAAAAGGGAGGCAAACGAGCAGGTGGCTCATGTGATGGTTAGTGATTACCGCCGCCCATGAACACCCGCAATGCTAGGTGTTGCCGGCCTTAGAGTGACCCCAAGAATCGGGGGCTCTGCGCTCACCAGACGAAACGCACAAGTTTGTTAGACGTCTACTTCACGCCGGTATTCTGCGAGGTCGTGGTACTTCCCCGGTCGAGCCGGCCTATTCATGCAACAAAAAAAGCTGATACGTGGCTCTCCCGTGTTTACCTGGTGTTTGCGGCAAATCTTGCTTAAGACAGAGGTCTATATCCTACTGTGGGGATTATACTGGGTCGGAGATATAAGCCCGACAAAAATTAACTTAGTAATAAAATTATCACAAATAGCGTATAATGTTTAATTGTGATTAAAGAGTGCGGACTGCGAAACATAAAGTCGCAGGTTCGAGTCCGCCATTCGACTATCGTTGTGAACCACTCCAGACACAAGAATGGCACCTTAGTTTGAGTATTTATTAGGGATATTAATATTATTTGGAATTGCTCGTATCTTTTTTAAAAAAAGTCACGATAGCCGAGTGGTTGGGTGGTCGGAATTTCGAGTTGAGACACCCGAGTTCGATCCCCAGGTGGCAGGTTCGTACCAATGGGTTTTTCAAAAACTTATGTACGAATTATATTGTTGGCTTGGACATAAAAGACGGCGACGGGGTCACCACCTGACACATTGTCCCGAAAATATCTTCGGTGGAAGGTGGGTCGAAGGGACTTAAATGTCTAGGCTAGACCCCTGTATTGGGAATTGCGTGAAGATATTTATTTATTTTATTTCTATGGCAAATATAGTTGACTGTCGATACAATATAGATATTATTTAAGATCAATTTACACTAATTTACATTCATGACACGTAAAGTCTGGCGATCGCGCTACCAGACATATCGCACATACACGCTGCTACCCGTTTCTGGTCTGTTAAATTTTACACATTAATGACTCGATTTCAAACATTCATATCACACACCATATTATCAAACAAATGTTTGCCTATCAATTAAATCAATATTTAAATTTAAGAGAATACAATGTTGTAAAATGCATTATCAAAATACAAATTTTGATGCAAAACGTTGGATGCGATTTTATATCTTCATACATCTGATGCTAAACTTCAGATTATGCAATGCTAAACCTTTCTGTGAATGTTTTTATTAGCGAATGCAAACAGAATATTTTTAATTCACTAAGCGATCATTCTCTTGTGATCCATTTGATCAGTGTTCTCGCATTAACCATATTTTTTAATGGACTCTTTTGTGGCAAATGTAAATCCTTTAATTAATTCCATTTAATACTTAAACTTGTTTCTTTCGTTAGACCAAAAATAAACCTTTTTTAAGACTTCATGTAGATAAAAAAATATCTTTATGCCGATCTCAAAAATGGGGCTAGACTGAGGTCTAGAGAAATAAGTCCTTCCACCGAAGACATTTTTGGGACAACGTGACAGGTGGTCAGCCTGTCGCCGTCTTTATGTCCCAACTTATATATAACTGATATAAATTGTACATAAGTTTTTGAAAAAAAAAACCCCGTTGGTAGGAGCCTACCAGGGGAATTAAAATAGAAAGAATTCTATTTCATCGTCGTGTTAATGTTACGTGTTGTATCTATTAATAGCGTGATGCTGCAATCTATGATTTATACTGGGTCGGAGATTAAGCCTAATAAAAGTTAGTAATAAAATTATCACAAATAGCGTATAATGTTTAATTGTGATCAAAGAGTGCGGACTGCGAAACATAACGTCGCAGGTTCGAGTCCGCCATTCGACTATCGTTGTGAACCACT
The DNA here is from genome assembly GCA_029286605.1 of Sericinus montela. Taxonomy (NCBI): domain Eukaryota; kingdom Metazoa; phylum Arthropoda; class Insecta; order Lepidoptera; family Papilionidae; genus Sericinus; species Sericinus montela. The sequence goes on from JAGSMR010000002.1 coordinate 5,633,492, forward strand.
CCAGACACAAGAATTGCACCTTAGTTTGAGTTAATAATAGGGATATTAATATTATTTGGAATTGCTCGTATCTTTTTTAAAAAAAAGTCACGATAGCCGAGTGTTTGGGTGGAAGGAATTTCGAGTCGAGAGACCCGAGTTCGATCCCCAGGTGGCAGGTTCGTACCAATGGGTTTCTCAAAAACTTATGTACGAATTACATCGTTGTCTTGGACATAAAGACGGCAACGGGCTCACCACCTATCACGTTGTCCCTAAAATATCTTCGGTGGAAGGTGGGTCGAAGGGACTTAATTGTCTAGACTAGACCTCTGTCTACCCCTGTATTGGGAATTGCGTGAAGATATTTATTTTATTTCTATGGCAAAGATTGTTGACTGTTGATACAATAGATATTATTTTAGATCAATTTACACTAATTTACATTCATGACACGTAAAGTCTGGCTATCGCGCTACCAGACATATCGCACATACACGCTGCTACCCGTTTCTGGTCTGTTAAATTTTACACATTAATGACTCGATTTCAAACATTCATATCACACACCATATTATCAAACAAATGTTTGCCTATCAATTAAATCAATATTTAAATTTAAGAGAATACAATGTTGTAAAATGCATTATCAAAATACAAATTTTGATGCAAAACGTTGGATGCGATTTTATATCTTCATACATCTGATGCTAAACTTCAGATTATGCAATGCTAAACCTTTCTGTGAATGTTTTTATTAGCGAATGCAAACAGAATATTTTTAATTCACTAAGCGATCATTCTCTTGTGATCCATTTGATCAGTGTTCTCGCATTAACCATATTTTTAATGGACTCTTTTGTGGCGAATGTAAATCCTTTAATTAATTCCATTTAATACTTAAACTTGTTTCTTTCGTTAGACCAAAATAAACCTTTTTAAGACTTCATGTAGATAAAAAATATCTTTATGCCGATCTCAAAAATGGGGCTAGACTGAGGTCTAGAAATAAGTCCTTCCACCGAAGACATTTTTGGGACAACGTGACAGGTGGTCAGCCTGTCGCCGTCTTTATGTCCCAACTTATATATAACTGATATAAATTGTACATAAGTTTTTGAAAAAAAAAACCCCGTTGGTAGGAGCCTACCAGGGGAATTAAAATAGAAAGAATTCTATTTCATCGTCGTGTTAATGTTACGTGTTGTATCTATTAATAGCGTGATGCTGCAATCTATGATTTATACTGGGTCGGAGATTAAGCCTAATAAAAGTTAGTAATAAAATTATCACAAATAGCGTATAATGTTTAATTGTGATCAAAGAGTGCGGACTGCGAAACATAACGTCGCAGGTTCGAGTCCGCCATTCGACTATCGTTGTGAACCACTCCAGACACAAGAATTGCACCTTAGTTTGAGTTAATAATAGGGATATTAATATTATTTGGAATTGCTCGTATCTTTTTTAAAAAAAAGTCACGATAGCCGAATGGTTGGGTAGTCGGAATTACGAGTCGAGAGACCCGAGTTCGATCCCCAGGTGGCAGGCTCGTACCAATGAAATTTTCTAAAACTTATGTACGAATCATATCGTTGGCTTGGACATAAAGACGGCGACGGGCTCACCACCTGTCACTTTGTCCCTAAAATATCTGCGGTGGAAGGTGGGTCGAAGGGACTTAATTGTCTAGACTAGACCTCTGTCTACCCCTGTATTGGGAATTGCGTGAAGATATTTATTTATTTTATTTCTATGGCAAAGATTGTTGACTGTTGATACAATATAGATATTATTTTAGATCAATTTACACTAATTTACATTCATGACACGTAAAGTCTGACGATCGCTGATTTTGGGGGATGATGTTGCTCGCGTCCGTGAGAAATACTTGAATCTTGACTCTCACACGTATCCCCTGGGTAGTGCTAAACGAGCAGCGCCCCTTTCCGGTGGTAGGCTTCGGTCGCAGGCTTTAAGTTACCACCCACCTAAGCAAAGCCTTGCCGCCAAGTGACTTCGGACGTGTTCCGGCAAGATGCTTGGTGAAGCCTTATGGAAGTTGGGTCTGAACAGTTGCGTTGCATATGTGAACCGGGTACGACACGTCAACTTTTGCTGTGTCGGGTGCTTGATTGTGGAGGGTAGCGGGATCCGAAGCACGGTGCTCCGCTGGCCGACCGCAGGTAGGGGCCCAATTAGTGAACTAGCTACTCATGAAGGCTGCCCCGCCAACTAGCGAAAAAATTCCAGGGTGGCTCCATCGTGCCGGTTAGCGACCGGGTGAGAGGACCCGATGGCGATCTCTGGGGGTTCGGGCGTCCCCGCAGTCTCCAAATCAAGCTCCACAGGCACACAAATTTTTGTGTCGTTGGGTCATCAAAAGCAACGCCTCGTTCAACTGCCATCTTCCTTCCCTTTTCACTCCTTATCATTTATGAAAAGTACCAAAAAGAAAAGTAAGGTTAAACAGCGGTTGCACGTCCTCTCCTTGAAAGTGCATCTCTCTAACATCCGAGGATTGCACTCAAATCTCAACGCAGTCCATCACCATCTTGAGACTGAAGCCGCACCTACTTTTTCTGACGGAGACGCAAATTGGATGTCCGTTAGATGTGGCGTACCTTGACTACCCAGGGTTCTCGCTGGAGCACAACTTTCACCTTCGGGCCGGAGTCTGTGTGTACGTCAACAATGACATCTGCTGCCAGCGTCTCCGTCACCTTGAAGACCCCACTTTTCAACCATTTGGGTGTTGGTGGACACAGGTGACGATAAGATCGTTTATGCATGTGTTTACCGTTCGCAGCAGTGACCAGGAGACAACTCAGTTATTCGAATATCTAAGCGAGGTCACATTTGGGCTCCAGCATCACCCTTTTACTACTACCTCTTTTCACATTTCCACACGTCTTCCGCTGCACTAACCATTCCATCTCTAAGGCTCTGCCATATTTCTTCCACATTCTTTCCTAACACCAATGCTGTCCAGCTTTTCGGCTACCCTTGCTTGATATTTATTCCTAGTGTCCGCTTCCTGAAGCTTCCAGCTTCGGATGCTACCGACCGACTGTGGTTCTGGTATCGCCGTCCGGTGGCGCCAACCCGCGAACAGACCCTAAATCTAGTAATCACTAGGTAGTGATCCGTTCCCAGGTCAGCACCTCAGAACACCCTCGTATCCATCACCTGTTTTCGCAGTCGGTCATCCACCAGGAATAAATCGATCATACTTCTCTCATTCTCTCTTGTTCTAGTATACATATGGATTTTCTTGTGACTAAACATAGTGTTTGTCACAGGAAGACCCTTTCTGCATACAGCCAGTATAAGCTTGCCAGCATCGTTAACCCTTTTATCGCCAAACATTCCAAGCACCGACTCGTACCCTGGCCGAGCGGTACCAACCCATCCATTCAAATCACCATACAACAATTCTTTCGTTTCCTCTAACCAAGTCTAGAACTTCTCTTACATTCTCCCAAAACTCCTCCAGCTCAGCTCTGGACGACGAAGCCACCGGCGCATAAACAGCCAAAAGGAATAACTTCGTCAGTCCCAATTTAAAGCGAACCCAGAGAAGTCTCGAGTTCACAACCTTATATTCAGTCATAACATCGACCAACCGAGACGACAGCAGCACCCCCCACTCCCTGGCAGGCGCTCTCGCTCTCCGGGACTCCGGACCATAGAGCTAACGCCCCGCCAGGGAGCTCTTCAGTACCACTGCCCTTCCGTTTGGTCTCCGACAAACACACGACATCTAATTCTCTTTCTTTCATTATTTCAATCAACTCATTCGTCTTATCTCTCATGCCTCCTCTAACATTCACGTGCCAACTCTGAACTCCGTCCTCCACCTTCCGCCGTGTCGGGCTGTGCGTGACGGGTGGCGGTCCCCATCGCCGCTTTGCGCGCTGCATTTCACACCAACGGGGACGAACTGGTGTGCGTCGCCTTGGGGGGACGCCCTAACCCTCGTTGGCATGGGTGCGCAGCTGTGTAGAATTGCAGCCCTGAAAAGGGCTGGCAGGGGTCGCGACGAGCACTCTTCTACAATGACCCATATTATATTATTTGGAATTGCTCTTATCTTTTAAAAAGTCACGATAGCCGAGTGTTTGGGTGGAAGGAATTTCGAGTCGAGAGACCCGAGTTCGATCCCCAGGTGGCAGGTTCGTACCAATGGGTTTCTCAAAAACTTATGTACGAATTACATCGTTGGCTTGGACATAAAGACGGCAACGGGCTCACCACCTATCACGTTGTCCCGAAAATATCTTCGTTGGAAGGATCGAAGGGACTTAAACGTCTAGACTAGACCTCCGTCTACCCCTGTATTAGGAATTGCGTGAAGACATATTTTTTTATAAATAGATAAAATTTACTACTATTATAAATCACAATCATCGAAGCCTATCAAAAGTCTTCTGCTGACCATATTTGATTGATTATGAGATTACGTACCTCCACTAAATATTGGCACTGAGCTCTTTGTGTGACAAAACTTTGTGTGCACCTGCATCCACCGACACCCCGCAATATGGTGTTAGCCGTCGCCTAAACGTTTATGACAGTGGTAGAGCCACGCATCAGCTTTTGTTTTTGCATGAATGGGCCGGCTCGACCGGGGACGTACCACGACCTCACAGAATACCGGCGTGAAGTAGAAATTTAACAAACTTCTGCGTTTCGTCTTGTGAGTGCAGATAACCGGAGGCCCACACACCCACTCTCCCCCAATTATGGGGGGGGGGGGGGCACTCTAAGGCCGGCATCGCATCTGCTATGCCTCTGATATTGCAGGTGATCACTTACCATCACGTGAGCCACCTGCTCGTTTGCCTCCCTCTTCTATAAAAAAAAAAAAAAAAGATCGCGCTACCAGACATATCGCACATACACGCTGCTACGCGTTACTGGTCTGTTAAATTTTGGTCTGGTATTTATACCGCCATCAATTGATAGCCAATGATATTTCCTAAGTTTTTCCCTTTATCTCCTCTTACGACTCCACTAGAAGAATAATGAGATCAGAAGTGGTATACTTTTGTGACGTAACACACACCATAAACATTCATATATACAAATAAACATTAATGACTCGAATTCAAACATTCATATAACACCATATCATCAAACAAATGTTTGCCCCCAGCAGGATTCGAACCCACAACTGTTTGCTTCCAAGGCACGGTCACTGCGAACTAGGCTATCGGTTATTGGTTAAAAGATAGTATATATCATTCTGGCATAGTGGTGTCTTTTGTTCAATAGCTAATTTGTATTGATGAATGATATTTGTACCAACAATTCAATTATAATATAATATTTTAAAGGTTTTATGGTTATTTTTAGTGCAATAGTAATGAAGTGAAATGGAGAAGCAGCCTATAAACGCCCTCTGTAAATAAATTGAAATGAAATTATTGTTTTGGTTAGAGAATCACGCGAGCGGATATTTAAAACTTTATACCAGTTGATTTGCTCAAACTTATTATTAATACATACACGTAGATACATACATCGTATATAGGGACAACATCACATGCATTGCTCTGACCCCAAAGTAGGTAGCTTAAGCACTTGCATTTTTGCATTTTTGTATAACATGAGGCCCCTATAAAAGCGTTTTTATTTATTATTGATTTCTATAGGTCTTCTTGTAGGATAAAAAATATATTAAAAGGAATACTTTACTTAAGATGTATACAATTAGTTCACAGATTTACTTAATAAATATATATGTTTTTGTAAGCCATAACCATGGTTATAACTTTGGTTTTAACTTTTTTAAGATTATGTACTCCTGGTTAAGGTGGGAAACAAAGTCCGCCTTACTACTATTAAATAAGAAAAGTATAATATATTTTAAGTAAGTATATAGTTTTCACAATTATAACGATAGCCGAGTGGTTGGATGGTCGGAATTCGAGTCAAGAGTCCGAGTTCGATCCCCAGGGTTTTTTCAAAAACTTATGTACGAATCATATTGTTGGCTTGGAAATTAAGACGGCGACAGACTCACCATCACCAAAATATCGAACATATTGGAACGTGGGTCGAAACGACTTAAATATCTACCTCTGTCTACCTCTGTATTGCGAATGGCGTGAAGATATTTATTTATTTATCATTCATTCTGTAAATACACTTTGCTGGATTTAGACCTCATACATTAGGAGCATTTGGTCTCGCTACCAGGCGGACTGGCGATTGCAGAAATAGATTACTACTATTAAAGTCCGCGTCTTAGACAGTTCAGCTCGTCACTCGTTTGCTGAGTCTCATTGGTACGAATCTACCGATCGATCATTTGACATTTAATATTAAACAAAACTTTTACATTCTAGATATAGCTTGTATGGAGGGCTACTTCATTTAATTAAATCGGTTCAAACAGGCTTTCGTATCCGTACTCCGTAACGAATACGTTAGGGTGAAATAATTTTATTTTGCGAGCCGCTTTAATGTACTTACGTGTACTTCATCAATACATCGCGTTTTTATGACCCAAAATTTATCTGCCTATAATTAAAAGACTGTTTTTTTATGTTACATCTTCACGCATTTTTAATATTAAACAAAACTTTTACATTCTAGATATAGCTTGTATGGAGGGCTACTTCATTTAATTAAATCGGTTCAAACAGGCTTTCGTATCCGTACTCCGTAACGAATACGTTAGTGAAATAATTTTATTTTGCGAGCCGCTTTAATGTACTTACGTGTACTTCAGCAATACATCGCGTTTTTATGACCCAAAATTTATCTGCCTATAATTAAAAGACTGTTTTTTATGTTACATCTTCACGCATTTTTAATATTAAACAAAACTTTTACATTCTAGATATAGCTTGTATGGAGGGCTACTTCATTTAATTAAATCGGTTCAAACAGGCTTTCGTATCCGTACTCCGTAACGAATACGTTAGTGAAATAATTTTATTTTGCGAGCCGCTTTAATGTACTTACGTGTACTTCAGCAATACATCGCGTTTTTATGACCCAAAATTTATCTGCCTATAATTAAAAGACTGTTTTTTATGTTACATCTTCACGCATTTTTTATATTAAATGAAACTGTTGCATTCTAAATATAGCTTATATGGAGGGCTACTTCATTTAATTAAATCGGTTCAAACAGGCTTTCGTATCCGTACTCCGTAACGAATACGTTAGGGTGAAATAATTCTATTTTGCTAGCCGCGTTAATGTACTCTCGTGTACTTCAGCAATACATCGCGTTTTTATGTCCCAAAATTAATCAGCCTACATTTCAAAGACTGTTTTTTATGTTACATCTTCACGCATTTTTAATATTAAACAAAACTTTTACATTCTAGATATAGCTTGTATGGAGGGCTACTTCATTTAATTAAATCGGTTCAAACAGGCTTTCGTATCCGTACTCCGTAACGAATACGTTAGTGAAATAATTTTATTTTGCGAGCCGCTTTAATGTACTTACGTGTACTTCAGCAATACATCGCGTTTTTATGTCCCAAAATTAATCTGCCTATAATTAAAAGACTGTTTTTTATGTTACATCTTCACGCATTTTTAATATTAAACAAAACTTTTACATTCTAGATATAGCTTGTATGGAGGGCTACTTCATTTAATTAAATCGGTTCAAACAGGCTTTCGTATCCGTACTCCGTAACGAATACGTTAGTGAAATAATTTTATTTTGCGAGCCGCTTTAATGTACTTACGTGTACTTCAGCAATACATCGCGTTTTGTATAACATGAGGCCCTATAAAAGCGTTTTATTTATTATTGATTTCTATAGGTCTTCTTGTAGGATAAAAATATATTAAAAGGAATACTTTTACTTAAGATGTATACAATTAGTTCACAGATTTACTTAATAAATATATATGTTTTTGTAAGCCATAACCATGGTTATAACTTTGGTTTTAACTTTTTAAGATTATGTACTCCTGGGTAAGGTGGAAACAAAAGTCCGCCTTACTACTATTAAATAAGAAAAGTATAATATATTTTAAGTAAGTATATAGTTTTCACAATTATAACGACAGCTGAGTGGTTGGATGGTCGGAATTCAGTCAAGAGTCGAGTTCGATCCCCAGGCAGGTCTGTACCAATGGGTTTCTCAAAACTTATGTACGAATCATATTGTTGGCTTGGAAATTAAGACGGCGACAGACTCACCATCACCAAAATATCGAACATATTGGAACGTGGGTCGAAACGACTTAAATATCTACCTCTGTCTACCTCTGTATTGCGAATGGCGTGAAGATATTTATTTATTTATCATTCATTCTGTAAATACACTCTGCTGGATTTAGACCTCATACATTAGGAGCATTAGGTCTCATTACCAGGCGGACTGGCGATTGCAGAAATAGATTACTACTACTAAAGTCCGCGTCTTAGACAGTTCAGCTCGTCACTCGTTTGCTGAGTCTCATTGGTACGAATCTATCGATCGATCATTTGACATTTAGTATTAAACAAAACTTTTACATTCTAGATATAGCTTGTATGGAGGGCTACTTCATTTAATTAAATCGGTTCAAACAGGCTTTCGTATCCGTACTCCGTAACGAATACGTTAGGGTGAAATAATTTTATTTTGCGAGCCGCTTTAATGTACTTACGTGTACTTCAGCAATACATCGCGTTTTTATGACCCAAAATTTATCTGCCTATAATTAAAAGACTGTTTTTTTATGTTACATCTTCACGCATTTTCCCAATATTGGGGTAGACAGAGATCTAGACCATGAAGTCCCTTCACACAAACTTCCACCTAAGTCTAAGTCTAAAACCTCAATCTACCCTCATATTGAAAAAAAAATGCGTAAAGATATACCAAAAAATCGAGTTCAAAGGAGTCGGATAATCTTTACCTTGACCGGAAGGAAGTTTCTAAGGCGATTTAGGGCACTCAACTTAGCAATAACTGAAGCACTTATAGTTTGAATGTGAGTGGACCAAACCTTTAAAATATTAGCTGACTTTCAACCATGAGTATTATGAAAGCAGTTTTCTAATGCAATTTTCAAAATTTTTTAAAGTTTTGGATACTAAAACGATATTTATTTCGAAAAATAATTATTTATCATCTCAATTGGGAGCATTTCGCACAGAAACATTTAAAGATATAAGTAATTTTAATCTTTAAATATCCATATAAAACATTAATAATTTAAATAACAATACTGATATACTTAATGTTGATACTAGCAAAGTTTACACCTTTCCGTAGAAAGAAATTCCATATTTGGCCGTATACATTTATTTGTCGTTAATTTTTTAATGTTTACATTAAAGCATTTGACGGCTCAATAGGCGAGTTGGTTGAACCTTTCTTCGAAGCTAAGGGTAGCGAGTTCGGGTTAAATGGGATTTGTGTGATGAATTTGAATATTTGTTGTTGGAGTATTTGTCTATGTAAATATATAGAACCGTTAGTTTGGAAATAAGAAGCTTCAGTAAAAAATTTGTCAAAAGGACTAGTGTACAGACTTCCCCCGTATGGGAAAATGTGTATAGTGATAAAATAAAAAAAACATTTTAACATAAAATTTTTTGCACCATGTTTTCTATCCAATAAACATCATCATATTCCATTCGATTGCAAAATTAGCAACATAAACAATCATATCAAATTTTATAATTGTTGAGAGATGCGTGATTTTCATTCTTCTATTTTTGAATAACAGGCCTCTATAAAAGATTTCCGTACATTAAATTTTAGATTGATGTAAGTTAATTCATAACTTCATTTAAATTATGATGATAATCTATGCAAGAATTTATAACCTTCCTTACCGTAGATTCGTAATTTCGTAAGAGTCAACTAGGTAAAAATTTGAAGAAAAACTAAGGGATAACACTTATTGAAAGATGTCGGATATAGAATAGATATCATAAGAGTCTGCCATTTGAAATTCCCATGTCCTGCACTTGCCAAACAAAAAATAATATGTATCTTCACGCCATTATTAACGCTGGGGTAGTCAATTGTCCACACAATTATGTCCTTTCACGCAAGATATTTTTGGACATCGTCACAGGTGGTGAGCCTGTCGCCGTTCTTATCTCCAAGCCATTTATTATAATATGAATCGTACTAAGTTTTGACAAAAAACTGGTACGTGTCTACCACCTGGGGATCGAACTCGGGTCTCTTAACTCGAATTGTGATCACTATTATGACTTTTTATCTATATTATGAAGATGTTATATAAGTGCATAATTCCGAGTTTTAAAATAAAGAAGATGGCATATATAACCTGGTCCAAAGAGAAGAAGAGTACCTGCCTCGGTCCCACAGATACTTGTACTAATTCCACAGAATAGTGGTATATTCTGTGGAATACTACACTACAAGGCACTATACTTGACACCTGATAACATTTATAATAAATTTACATCTAATGATGTGTTTTCGCAAAGTAACGCCTAAGTGTATTAAATACGAGTCTGGAGCGCCGGGTTTTTTCTTCTTTTTCGTAGTAATAATAATTATAATATTATAATAATAATAAATCATTTTCGTTAATTAGTTATTTACATTTCAAGTTAAGTGACAGAAATCACCTAGTAAGCAAAAATACTGTGACAGGTGGCTTAGTGTATGGTTGTGATAATGGGTAACAGTAAATCTTTGAAGTAGAGAACGAGACTTTTAGAAAAATGCATTCAGTAAATAGCACATTAATTTACAACTTCGAAATACTATCGATAACTATGACCTTGCTGGATTCCCTGCGCTTGCGGTTTGAACTTGAATTGGTTCTGATTCTGGTTAAACTCTCATTACCTTACTTATCCGTATATCTCAATAATAAAAATGTAACGTACATATTGTCGTAGTAAACATTGGTCTCGTGAAATTTTTCAATGACTTTATTATGCTTATTATTAACAATATAAGCTTTTTCAAATTTTTAAAAATAAATATAATGCTTTGTAAAATTAAAATATCTTACAGTACCTACGCCTAAATTATGGAAACATATGAAAAAGTGGATGAATTGTAACCGAAAAAAAAAACGAAATTATATTACTCTTTGTTACGTCCATATGACCAAATCTAAAGTGGTCCGACAGTGAAGTGGGTTGAACTAATAGCATAATATTGTCATTAAAATATTACTTTTGCTTTTACGATGTAAAACATGTTTTTGTATATTTAAATCTTGACTTCGTAGTAGTAGTGTATGGTTGTGATAATGGGTAAGAGTAAATCTTAGAGGCAGAGAACGAGACTTAGAAAAGTGCATTTAGTAAATAGTACTTTCATTTAAAACTTGGAAATACTATCGATAACCTTGTTGTATTCCCTGCTCTTGCGGTTCGAACTTGAATTGGTTCTGATTCTGTTTCAAATCCTTACTTATGTGGATATCTCAATTATAAAAGTGTTACGTACATATTGTCGTAGTAAACTTTGGTCTCATTAAATTTTTTCAATGACATTATTAAGCTTATAATTAATAATATAAGGTTTTTCAAATTTAGTTATTTTTTAAAACGCTTTTTTGGACTATTTTTATATTAAAGTATCTTACACTACCTACGCCTAAATGATAGAAACATATGAAATAGTGGATGAATTGTAACCGAAGGAAAAGAGTGTCTGAGGAAAAGTCTGATAGTGAAGTGGGTTGACATAATAGCATAAAAGGGTTTTATATTGTCATTAAAAAATTACTTCTGCTTTTACGAAGTAAAAATATGTTATTGTAGGTTTAAATCTTGACTTCATGAAGCTAGGATTAGTCGGTAAAAAAAAATTGTAATTTTAAAATTATATGAGTTTAATACAAAATTTGTAAATATGTCACCATTTCGCAATTAGGTAGAAATATGCGAAGGACTGTACTTACTTGAATTTATATAATAAATATAAATTTAATAAACGACGATTTGAAAATCTCTCTAGACGATTTGTAAAATCCGTTTTCGCAGGAACACTCAAATTCTATGCTTCCTTTATAAAATTTTTTACAATCCACTATCCCCTCCCTACGTGCGTGATCGTTTCTCTTTTATCCTCAACCTGGTACTATTTGTAGACCCCATACTAAAACTCTATAAAAATTTCCGTCCCACCGAACAGAACTATATTCCCATTCCTTTACCGTTCATGCGGTTCGATTGTGGAAAATTCAGTGTCTTCGTTTAAGAAGTTGGTTAAAGAGCACTATTTGTTAACACAATAGTATTATGTATATATTAATGTTTATATATGTATATTGTGTATGTATATTAATATGTAATTACATTTTTTTTGTTTGAATAATTTAAATTAATATACTGTTTTTTGTGCACACTGGTTTACTCCTATTACAAGTTTTCCAGTAACAGGCCTGCTGGAAGAAATTTCAATTTGAAATAAGCTGTGCCTTTATACTCATATTTGTTTTTTTTGTTGTTTCTCTGTCTATTATATTGTGTGTGTACATGAATAGTAAAATAAAATAAATAAATAATCATATACATTGAAACTGATCCTGAATTTGAATAAGATACAAGAAAGAACCTCAAACAGCCAGACCCGTGACAACATAAAAAATTGGTTAGTAATATAAATCCATCCAGGAATCACAAATAAGTCACGATAGCGGAGTGGTTGGGTGGTCGAAATTTCGAGTCAAGAGACCCGAGTTTGATCCCCAGGTGGCAGGCACGCAATTCCCAATACTGGAGTGGACAGAGGTCTAGTCTAGACAATTAAGTCCCTTCGACCCACCTTCCACCGAAGATATTTTCGGGACAACGTGACAGGTCGTGAGCCCATCGCCGTCTTTATATACAAGCCAACGATGTAATTCGTACATAAGTTTTTGAAAAACCCATTGTTACGAGCCTGCCACCTGGGGATCGAACTCGGGTCTCTCGACTTGAAATTATTAAATAATAGTAATAATATTAAATATAAAAATATCAGTATAAAAGGGGATTATTTAACTTCTCAATGTTCAAAAGTAAACGTGATTTTGACGTGTAAGAAAATTTGTTAATTAATAATTTTTGTTTGAGGAAAAGTTGCTTAAGTTATAACAAGTTTTTGTTAATTTTATCCGAAAATGTCAGAGTTATCGTAGCAATTGTGATTAAAATATACAAATTCTTTGAACAGTTTTAAATCTTACAAAGAAATTTCGCTGGTGATGTCGTTTCCGTGGCAATGCCGATGTTATGTGACTTGATGATGTCCGGTATATTTTGAGACACTATCTCGGAAGCCATGGCTTTGCCTTTAATCGGCACTTACGATACTCCAGGGGAAGAAAGAAAGGTTGATACTCTTCCACCGACATCTCACGGCACAACATATTGTATTAAAAACTACTAAATTCACGTCAAAATTGCTATAAGTATTAAACAGTATAATACAGTTAGTATTAAAATTAGTGATATTTGTTCAGAGGGACCTTTAACAACACCTTTAATAACACGTTAATCGATTAAATTGACGACCCGATAGTCTAGTTTTCAGCGACTCTGCTATCGAAGTCCTGGGTTGAGGGTTCGAAACCCGCTAAGGGCAAACATTCAGTGCAATGAATAAATATTGTAGTAACCACTTTAAAAATGAAGGTAATTTTGTTTTATACTAATAATAAGAATAATTTATATAACAAAAAAATATAAACATATCTTCACGCAATTCCCAATATAGGGGTTTTTTTCTTGTTTTTTGTTTGACACTTTCCATATTAATTAAAATATGAATTTAAATCTATAAAACTTCTAGTATTATTTGTAACAAAGTGGTAAAAGTAAGAACAAGAACACCACGTAAAAATAATACAAGACCCAGACTTTTAAACAGATATAAATCATATCATACGGTCCTACAAGAAACCCTCCTGAGAGTATTATATGAGACCGCTATTCTTTAGTAAATTTATTTTAGCATTTTAATGTACTCAATTTATTTTATCGGTCCAATGAAGTATCTTTGGGTTGAATTTTTTAGCTGACGTTTTTGGACTTAAGTTCTTTATTTTTCATATATATTGTTATATAGTTCTATATTCATATATTTATTCAAATATTCTTTGTTAGATTAAATCAGAGAACGCCAGCCACGATACTCAAATTAAAATTGGCGGACTTCACGGATCCTTGAAATAACATATATTTTTGCATCATTATTTTTTCTCATTATTTTTTCGATATTATTTGAATTTTAAGTGCTGAATTTACCAAGAGCTCGGTGATGAAATATGAAAACATGGTTAAATAACCAGCATATCGGAGAAATGACATATTCCGACATCGTGTAATTCGCTAACCACCGACTAGTTTCGGACCTATCGGAGGTCCTTCATCAGGGTGAGTGGAATGAGTTCGCGCTCGCGTGCCGCCTTGCACTAAGTTTAGCCGTTTATAACTATTTAATTAATAATGTCTCACGAAAGTTTAAATAATTTAACTGAAAATATATGCTCATAATACCGAAAGTGGTACTTTTGTTTCATGTTGTTGTCATGTTGTCTTTTTTTATTTTGATTTACCTGTTTGTAAATTATTAAATAAATAAAAGTGATAATTTCATTATAAGAAACATTAAGTATGCAATAATAAGTGTGCTCAGGTGAGGGTAAAAATTAAAATGATTCAGTAAACTATAACTTCTTACTCAATAACGAAAGTATAAATCAAATAAAGAATAAATTTTGAAATAGAAAAAATATATAAAATTAATACGGAATTAAATGTACGAGCCGACTAATCAGGAATTGCCAAAAAAACTACTAACAATAAATTGCCCCTGTTGCACGACGTGTAAGGTCAATGTGGGTGTATCAAAGTCTCGAGATGAAAGCTGTGCTTCAGAATAGACATGCAATTTGTTACTGACCATGTCATTGTTGTTTGTCATCGGCTATTAAAAAAAAATAAAAGCTATTACATCTGATTACAGAATAAAACTAATGTGTGCTAAATGCATTCCAAGTCTCCTACTAATGTTGTTATTCTGAAAGAGCTGATCTTGTATATATAACTTTATTGATTATATGTCGAAAAGTATTCAAAAGATTTGTTTTTTTTTTTTATTTTAGAATAGTGTTCCTTCCTTCCTACTTTATATATTGATATACAGAGTTATGTTTGAGATATAAAGATGTATAAAAAATAATATAAGCACAATCTATTAATACCAAGCGAAGCTTAATTGTTTAAATTAATCAATAATATTCAATAATAATAAAAATTATAAAAAAATATATTTACCCAATTATCAATACAGGGGTAGACAGAGGTCTAGTCTAGACAATTAAGTCCCCTCGACTCACCTTCCACCGAATTTATTTTCGGGACAACCTGACAGTTGGTGAGCCCGTCGCCGTCTTTATGTCCAAGCCAACGATATAATTCGTACATAAATTTTTGAAACCATTGGTACGAGCCTGCCACCTGGAGATCGAACTCCATGCCATGGGGGTCTTTCGACTCGAATTCCAATCACCCAACCACTAGGCTATCGTGACTTTAGACAGCTTCAGAAATTTTAATATTAAGTTAAATGCAAATAAGTTTTTTTTAAAAACTTATCTACGAGTCATATATTGGTGGATTGGACATAAAGATGGCGACGGGCTCACCACCTGTCACGTTGTCCCGAAAATATCTTCGGTGGAAGGTGGGTCGAAGGGACTTAATTGTCTAGACTAGACCTCTGTCTACCCCTGTATTGGGAATTGCGTGAAGATATTTATTTATTATTTTACAAGTAATAATAGAGGTTACTGTTACAACAATCACAACAAAACGGAGAAACAGCGTAGTTATTCTTACGCTAACAGCACTGGTAAAAATACTTAAAAAAACATAAACATGTAACATTAAAATGTAACATCACGATGTGTCCTATAGCTGCAGGTTTTTTTGTTCTTTTAAACTACGTCTCCTTGTCAACAGTTACTAGTAGTTAAGCATTCGCACAAAGAACATAATAAAAAGTTCGCGCAGAAGATAAACGAGACGCCTTTAGTTTTGTCGCACTTGTTACAAATAGCTTTCAATACCAAAGTGAGGCTGCGCGCTTTCGGACAATGAAACAAATAGAAATGTAACATCTGTCAAATGTACAACATAAATGATGCGATTTAACTGTGTCGTCTCGTCTGCAATATATTTAACCGACTTCAAAAAAATGCATACAATAAATTCAACAAGTATGTATGTAATATTATCGGATATTCACATATTGATGATAGTATATTACGGATTCCAAATAAATGTAAAAATATAATGGGTAAAAAACCGCATAGGACCATGATGAAGTAGATTGGGAAAAGCAGCAGGATCTAAAGGCATAAAGGCGGCGACGGGCTCACCACCTGTCACGTTGTCCCGAAAAATATCTTCGGTGGAAGGTGGGTCAAAGGGACTTAATTGTCTAGACTTGACCTCTGTCTACCCCTGTATTGGGAATTGCGTGAAGATATTTTTTTTTTTTTACAGCAGGATCTAGAAAATTTCAGCAGACCAAAATTCAGCACACTGATGATTTGGTGATCTGAATTCGATGATCCTTGATGTTAAGCTCGAATCAATGGGGTTTTTCAAAACTTACGTCCGATTTTTATCGTTGGTTTTAACATAAACACAGCGACAGGCTCGCTCGATCGAAGCTGGTTCGAAAGGTCTTAATTAACTAGTCTAGATCTCTGTCTGTCTAGACCCCTGTATTGGGAATGGTGTGAGAATTTTTTTTTAAAATATACAGCAAAGCAAACCACATTTTTTGTGGTGTCGATTTACTTTTATGTTGACATTATCTTAAATTTTTTAGTGTTTAATGGGAAATAAATAAATTATTATTTCTCAAAGCCAGCATTTTTTCCTACGATGAAATTTCTTCATGTGTTGTGAGATTACGGCTTATGAAAATACCAACTTCTTTTTTCTGCGGACTTCAAAAGAAGTGACCAAGGGAAATGTAATAGGCTACCGCAAAAACTGTAGAACATCGTCAGATAGTTATCTTATTATTATTTGTGTATGTAGGTGTTTGTATGTATTTCATTTGTATATATTATATATGTGTGTTTATTATGTATTATATATAAATTATATTTTATGTACTTGTACACGCGAAATCTATCTATCATACATCAGAGAATAGTCCAGAGCAGGATATTTGAGAAGTTATGATGACGTAATGAATACAGAGTGACAAAAACGTACATAAAGAAATGAGAATTATCTGTCTAAGTCTTCTTATTTGTATTTCCTTTCTCTAGGGCCACCGAACCGATAGCTCAGTGGGAAAGTACCCTGCCTTCGAAGCTAAGAGTTGCGGGTTCGGGTCCCGCAAATGTTTGTTTGATAAATATGTAGATTTGTACTCGAATCATGGATGTATATATGAATATTTGTCTATGTAAATTTGTATGTACAAATGTAACTATGTTGTACCGTTTGCTTGGACAACAGGATCGGCTCAGCACCTGTCACGTCATCCAAAATTAACTTCGTAAAAATGGAGTCGATAGGACTTCATTGTCCTTTAGCCTCTGCTTACTCCAGTATTGGGAATATGCGTAAAGATATTTTTATACTATTTTAGGGGACCTAATTCGAACCTCGGTAGTGGTGAAACACAACAAACATGATCATATTCTGTGTAGTATTTGTGAAGGAGCAAATTTCAGTAACCGTCAAATCTTTTTGACGGTTACTGAACATTGCTCCTTTATAAACCAAAAATTATATTGTTTAATATAATATTTCTAAGTATGATTCCAACAATTTCAATTTAAACTTGAATACGTACGCAAGTTATTTAGTCTTATAAAGTTAGTTGGGTAGAAGTAAATATTAAAGGGGTTAATAAGTATCTGCAAAACTTTTTACAAAGCTCTTGCATGGATTCTCGTTAGATGGTTTTATGAATACGAGTATATAGGATAGGTTTTATAAAACATCAAAGAAGCAAAAATACTTACTTAATCCCTATACAAATTTATTTCCATCAATGGTTCACTCAATATTTATTTATATATGCTTTATTGTGTCACCTTAAAGTAAGGGCTACAATGGGCAGATATAATGCCTCATGGAACTCTCTACGAGTCCATCCTAAATATCGATACTATCCTCTAAAGTAACCAAGTCTACTTCTAACATGTATGTTCAGATAAAATAACCAGAAAGCAGCAGAGATACACTCATGAAATACTCATGGAAGGTATTTTGTATGTGGGTACATCACCCAGATGTGTTTTAAGACTTAAGGCTATGCGTCCTATTGTAAACGTGTAGGGAGTAGTATTATTCTTTCATGTCTTCATATAATTTCTCATGCTAGGTTAGGCAAAGATCCAGACAATAGACACACTTTTCACCGAAGTTTATTTAGGACAATATTTAGGTACATAAAAATTTACAAATAGAAATAAACGTCCGTAACTCGAGTACAAGAGTTTTTCATCACACAAATGTTTGCCAAAAAAAACTCGGCTATCAAGTCGTCATTGAATTCAAAATGATCAGCATCAACGTCCCAAGGTGTCTAGTACTGCGATCGCCATTCCTATTGCCAGCGTGGCACACATACATAATACTTATATTGACATTCTCCGCGGACGAGTAGCATACACACCAGTTTTTGTGGTGTCACCAGGCCCAAGGTCACGTGTTCGGTTCCCAGTCGGGTCAATGTAGAAAATGCTTTTTCTTCATTTTCTTGGGTTTGAGTGTTTCATAATACAAGTTACGAAACATTACTACTTATAGTAAATGTAATAATGGATAGTAGATCGACCCCTTTCAAGATGGGGCGACGACCTATACAATATTGCGGGGTTTCGGTGGATGCAGGGGGCACGGAGCATCTGTGGCAATCTTTGATGGAGACCTATAGTCACCAGTGGAGTTTTGATAGGCTACGATGATGATGGCTAATGATAGCAAATAGTACCTACTTAAAATATTTTGATAGATTTGAGAAATAATTTCATTATTGTTACTACATACATACATAAATGCTTGCAAACTTAAAATAAATATAAATATCTTCACGAAATTCCCAATACAGGGGTAGACAGAGGTCAAGTCTAGACAATTAAGTCCCTTTGACCCACCTTCCACCGAAGATATTTTCGGGACAACGAACGACGGTCGGAATTTCGAGTCGAGAGACCCGAGTTCGATCCCCAGGTGGCAGTACCAATGAGTTTTTCAAAAACTTATATACGAATTTCATCGTTGGCTTGGACATAAAGGCGGCGACGGGCTCACCACCTGTCACGTTGTCCCGAAAATATCTTCGGTGGAAGGTGGGTCAAAGGGACTTAATTGTCTAGACTTGACCTCTGTCTACCCCTGTATTGGGAATTGCGTGAAGATATTTTTTTTATATATTTTTTTATTACACTGCGAAGAAAACCAACTTTCGGTAGGTGCCAGTTACGGAATACAATCTACTTACTACATATTCATCGTAAGTCGGTCTGACACAAATATATCTAAACGTAAATAGTATATCTAAACGTATATTTTTAAACACAACACTATCCTCACTATTATGTGCATAGTCAACTTGTTTTTCACAAAATTTCAATGATAAGCTCGAATATTTAGATTAACGGCATACCTCGATCCTAATACGCCTTGAAAAAAGACGAACTGAAAGAAATCTAGAAATTTTATTGCCAGCTTTTGGTTTGTGGTATGTTAACTAAACAAATTGTTCTCATTATAGGTATAAAACAAAATTACCTTAATTTTTTAAAGTGGTTACTACAATATTTATTTATTACACTCAATGTTTGCCCTTAGCAGGTTTCGAACCCGGAACTCTGGACTTCGAAAGCAGAGTCGCTAACAACTAGACTATCGGGTCGTCAAATTTATTTAATAGATTAACTTTGTTAAACGTCTCTCTGAAAGGAGTATCTCCAATTTTGAATACAGCTATAATAGCAATTTGCCGTGAGATTTCGGTGGAAGAATATCAACCTCTCTTTCTTCCCCTGGAGTATCGTAAGTGGCGATTAAAGGCAAAGCCTTGGCTTCCGAGATATAAATATCATATGTGTAATATCTTCACGCACTTCTCAATACAGGGGTAGACAGAGGTCGAGTCTAGACAATTAAGTCCCCTCGACCCACCTTCCACCGAAGATATTTTCGGGACAACGTGACAGGTGGTGAGCCCGTCGCCGTCTTTATGTCCAAGCCAACGATATTCGTATATAAGTTTTTGAAAAACCCATTGATACGAGACTACAAAATGGGCATCGAACTCGGGTCTATTGACTCGAAATTTCGACCACCCAACCACTCGGCTATCGTGCTCTTTAACCAACTTCTCTGCTCTTTAACAAATAGTGCTCTTTAACCAACTTCTTAAACGAAGACACCGAATTAGCCTCACGGATTACCGAAGGTAGTGAGCTCCACAATCGAATAGCATGAACGGTAAAGGAATGGGAATATAGTTCTGTTCTGTGGGACGGAAATTTTTATAGAGTTGTATAGATTTAGTATGGGGTCTACAAATGGTACCAGGAGGATGAATAAAAGATAAACGATCACGCAAGTAGCGAGGGGATAGTGGATTGTATAAAATTTTATAAAGGAAGCATAGAATTCGAGTGTTCCTGTGAAAACGGATTTTACTAATCGTCTAGAGAGATTTTCAAATCGTTGTTTATTAAATTTATATTTATTATTTAAATTCAAGTAAGTACAGTCCTTCGCATATTTTCTACCTAATTGCGAAACGGTAACATATTTACAAATTTTGTATTAAACCCGAATAATTTTAAAATTACAATTTTTTTACGGACTAGTCCTGGCCCTATAAAGTCAAGATTTAAACCTACAATAACATATTTTTACTTCGTAAAAGCAAAAGCAATTTTTAATGACAATATAAAACCCTTTTGCTAAAATGCTATTAGGTCAACCCACTTCACTGTCGGACCACTTTAGATTTGGTCAAATGGACGTAACCAGAGAGAGAGAGAGAGAGAGAGAGAGAGTAATATAATTTCTTTTTCTTCGGTTACAACTCATCCACTATTTCATATGTTTCTATTATTTAGGCGTAGGCACTGTAAGATATTTTAATATAAAAATGGTCCTCAAAAAAACTTTTGAAAAATAACTAAATTTGAAATAGCTTATATTGTTATTAAAAAGCTTAATATTGTCATTGAAATAACTTAATGAGACCAAAGTTTACTACGACAATATTTACGTAACATTTTTATTATTGAGATATCCACATAAGTAAGGATTTGAACCAGAATCAGAACCAATTCAAGTTCGAACCGCAAGGGCAGGGAATACAGCAAGGTCATAGTTATCGATTGTATTTCGAAGTTGTAAATTAATGTGCTATTTACTAAATGCACTTCTCTAAAAGTCTCGTTCTCTGCCTCTAAGATTTACTCTTACCCATTATCACAACCATACACTAAGCCACTTATCACAGGCATTTTTTGCTTACTGGGCGACTATAATGTCTGTACTTGATATGTAAATAACTGATTAACGCAATAAAATTATTATTATTATTATTATTATTATTATTATTATTACTACGAAACAGAAGTAAAAACACAGCCGTTTCAGACACCTAGTTAATAGACTCAGGCGTTACTTTGCAAAAACATATTACTAGATGTTACTTATTATAAATTTTACCTGGTGTCAAGTATAGTGCCTTGTAGTGGTGGTGTATTCTGTGGAATTAGTGCAAGTGTCTGTGGGACCGAGGCAGGTACTCTTCTTCTATTTGTACCAGGCTATACTTGCCATCTCCTTTGTTTTAACACTCGGAATTATGCATTTTTATAACATTTTTATGATATAGATAAAAAGTCTCAATAACCCTGCGGTTGGGTGATCACAATTCGAGTTAAAAGACCCGAGTTCGATCCCCAGGTAGTACACACGTACCAGTGGGTTATGTTAAAACTTAGAACGATATATCGTTGACTTGGAAATAAAACCGGCGACAGGCTCACCACCGATAGTGATGACGTTGTCCAAAAAATATCTTCGGTGAAAGGACATAATTGTATAGACTACCCCAGCGTTAAGAATGGCGTGAAGATACAAATTCTTTTTTTGTTTGTCAAATGCAGGTCATGGGATTTTCAAACGCCAGATAGCATGGAGACTGCTCTTATGACATCTATTCTATATCCGACATCTTTCAATAAGTATTATCCCCTAGTTTTTCTTCAAATTTTTCTTTAGTTGACTCTTACGAAATCCATGGCAAGGAAGGTGATAAATTATCATTACACGTTTTAATGAAGTTAGGGATTAACTGTGCAAATCATATTATTATTTCTTAATATTAACATTATTTCAAAATTTAACATACGGAAATCCTTTATGGCCTGTTATACGAAAATACTAGAATGAAAATCACGTATCTCTCAACAATTATAATATTTGATATTATTGTTTATATTGCTAATTTTGCAATCGAATGGAATATAATATTTGTGGTGAAGATTGGATAGGAAAAATGCTGCAGAATATTTTATGTTGAAATGTTTTTATTTTTTTTTATTTTATCACTATACACATTTTCCCATACGGGGGAAGTCTGTACACTAAAGTTCTTTCAACTAATTTTTTACTGAAGCTTCTTATTTCCAAACTTACGGTTCTGTATACTTACATAGACAAATATTCTCAACAACAAATATTCAAATTCATCACACAAATCCCATTTAACCCGAACTTGCTACCCTTAGCTTCAAAGAAAGGGTCAACCAACTCGGCTATTGAACCGTCAAATGCATTAATGTAAACTTCATTAAAAATTTTACGACAAATAAATGTATACGCCAAAATACGGAATTTCTTTCTACGGAAAGGTGTAAACTTTGCTAGTATCATCATTAAGTATATCAGTATTGTTATTTAAATTATTAATGTTTTATATAAATATTTACAGATTAAATTATTTATATCTTTAAATGTTTCTTTGCAAAATGCTCCCAATTTAGATGATAAAAAACTAAATAAATAAATATCTTCACGCAATTCCCAATACAGGGGTAGACAGAGGTCAAGTCTAGACAATTAAGTCCCTTTGACCCACCTTCCACCGAAGATATTTTCGGGACAACGTGACAGGTGGTGAGCCCGTCGCCGCCTTTATGTCCAAGCCAACCATGAAATTCGTACATAAGTTTTTTGAAAAACTCATTGGTACTGCCACCTGGGGATTGAACTTGGGTCTCTCGACTCGAAATTCCGACCACCCAACAACTCGGCTATCGTGACTATATAAATAAAATTTTTAAAAATAAAAAACTCTCTTTCAAAATAAATATCGTTTTAATATACGCATGTGTGTCTCCAAAGAAAAATATCATATGACACTTATGGCACGTATATATGCCACGAATGTTTGCGCATTTTAATATAATGACCATCATACAACAGTTTAAAGTCTGATAGAACGTGCTCTCCGTAGGTAATTGGCTTCAATGTGTACACGTAAATGTGTTAGCTCCTCTCTGACAGTCCACAGTGATCGTACCGTGTGTTCAGGAAATTTAATTTTCTTTTACAAGCGAGAACAAAATTTTGAAAATTGTATTGGAAAACTGCTTCCATAATACTCATGGTTGAAAGTCAGCTAATATTCTAAAGTATTAATGGTTATTTTCAATGCAATGGTAATATAATGAAATGAAGAAGCAGCCTTTAAACGCCGTCGCCACGCGTAAATTATCACACTGTTATTACGGTAAAGATCGTACATTGCTCTGGGCCCAAAGTAAGCAGTTTAAGTGTTTTCTACATAGACCCGACCGAGAAGTGAACCCGGGATTTCAGAGCTGACGACACCATGAAAGAAAACTGATTTGGACGCTATTCGTACACGGCGGTCGTGAAATTATTGCAAGGTATTTATTTCGCATGATAGCATTTTTGTGTAACATGAGGCTCCTATAAAGGCATTCAAGATTTCTAATGATTTACTTGTAAAATAAAGAACATAATTACTTGTAAAATAAAGAATATAAATAAATAAAGAATAACAAAAGGAACCTTACGTAAGATTTATACAGTCAGTGTATTTAGGTAATATGTAAGATAACCAAATTACCATTACCATCAAATCCACAATGCAGACCTAAGTTCGTCTCTCAGACCATTTTAGACATTTTGGACTGCTGTTTGCTATGGGTGCGAGGGTGCGAGTTCATTCACGCCTTCTTCTTCTCCTCTTCTTTACAGTCAATGAAGATTCCGCTGCTAAACATGAGCTTTCCCCAAAATTTTACACAAAGAACAGTAATCAAACACCTGCATCCATCGACTTTCATTCAAGCCCGTTGAAAGTTCAGGATCTAAAATTACTATTAACAATTTTAGCAAACGCCTTGACCATGGTCCACTTACACAAGGCTTTTAAAATAATAAATGAACAAATAATTTCACGCTATTCCCAATATTGGGATAGACAAAGGCCTAGACAATAAAGTCCTTTCGACCCACCTTTCACCGAAGACTATTTCAGACGCCGTGTCAGGTGGTAAGCCTATCATCTTCTTAGTGTTCAAGCCACCGGTATAAATCGTAGATAACTCTCAACGGTACAAACCGACCACCGATGCAACCGATCCAGGAATTCAATATTTAGTATAAAATAAAACTGTTACATTCTAGATGTAGCTTGTATGAACAGGGCTACTTTATTTAATTAAATCGGTTCAAACAGACTTTCGTATCCGTACTCCGTAACGATTGCGTTAGGGTAAAATAATTTTATTTTGCGAGCCGCGTTAATTTACTGACGTGTACTTCAGGAATAGGTCGCGTTTTTATGACCCATAATTAATCTGTCTATATTTCAAAGACTTTTTTATGTTACATCTTCACGCATTTTCCAAATATTTGGGGTAGACAGAGGTCTCGACCATGAAATCCCTTCAAATATCCTCTCTGAAGTCTGTTTGTGGCAAAGTGGCAGTTGGTAAGCCTACCGCAGTTTTGATGTTTTGGCCAACAGTCATCTGCATATTTAAAATATCTTCACGCCATTCCCAATACAGGGGTAGACCGAGGTCTAGACAATTAAGTCGTTTTGAACCACCTACCATAGAAGATACTAATAATAATAATAATATTCTTTATTGTACACCAAATTAGAAAAGACAAAAAAAAATACAAAACATAATTAACAAAAATTGGATAACAAAAGGCGACCTTATTGCTATATAGCAATTTCTTCCAGGCAACCTCAGGAATTTACCAAAAAGAAAACAATTAATGGGTAGGATGTACATATAACATGACAAAAAAAACATGCCTTTTATAAGTAATCATTAGGGCAAAGGGAAATATGAGAGGAAAAGAAACATTGTCATAGAGAGGAATTAGAGGGAGAGAGATAATATCCTTAGACTTGTTTTTTAAAAGAATCTATGTTTTTAGCAAGTTTGATATACATAGGTAAAGAATTCCACAGTTTAACAGCAACTGCAGTAAAAGATTTATGATGGAAATTAGAGGATCGCATAGGATTTTTGAGGAAGAGGTTTTCATTAGAACGTAGAGAAAGGTAGTAAAAGTATGGGAGGAACAAAGAAAATGAAAGCGTTCTTTCAAATAGGGTGGACTTGATATAATAAATAGGACGCAGTATAGAGCAGAAAGTATGTGAGTATTCCGGCGAAGACGAATCGGGAGCCACTTGAGCTTATTGCGATATTCTGAAACATGGTCCTATTTACGCAGCCCAAATATGAACCTTATACATAGATTTTGGAAGCGCTCAAGTTTATTAAGTTGCTCCTCGGTGATGTCAAGATAACATATATCAGCATAATCGAGGACAGGGAACAGAAGAGAATGAGCGAGCGTAATTTTGGTGGAAATAGGTAAGAAGTAGTTCAACCTTCTGAGCGAACCACATGCTGCAAACATTTTACGGCAGACTGCATTAATTTGAGGAGTCCATGAAAAGCTAGAGTCCATTAGTAAACCCAAATTTTTGATAACATTGTTATAAGGGAGTTGGATGCCATTAAATACAACTGGTTTAATTTCATTTTTATTAAATTTTGCCAGTATTCTTGAACTCCCTATTATAATGGCTTGAGATTTAATGGGGTTCACTGCTAACCCAAACTGTCGGCTCCAGTCGAGAATACAAGCCAGATCCCAATTAATAGTATCAACTGCATTTTCGAGATTGTCCAAAGTGGTTTGAGCATAAATCTGGAGATCATCTGCATACAAGTGGAAGAGAGAAGATATTTGGGAAGTAATAGAAATAATGAAAACTGCAAATAGCAGAGGAGATAAATGCCGCCTTGGGGAACGCCAGCTACTGAACCAAGCCAAGTAGAAAATCTATCCTGTGCTCGGACTCGCTGCCGGTGCCCATACAAGTAATTTTGAAACCAGGAAATTGCAGTTGGAGATATGTTAAGAGAACGTAATACACCAAGTAAAATATCATGATCTACAGTATTAAATGCGTTACTGAAATCCAGCAAGACCAATACTGTAACTAGACGATTATCCATTCCGAGGCGAATGTCGTCAGTGATTTTTAATAACGCCGTGGTCGTACTGTGACCAGATCTAAAACCAGACTGAAGAGGATTCAGGATGTTGTTCCTTATACAAAATGAATAGATTTGTTCTTGGACAAGGCGTTCAAGAATTTGGAAAAGAATGGGAGAATGGAAATTGGACGATATTCGGAAAAACTTGAAGGATTAACTTTCTTGGGTAAGGGGATTACTTGCGCATCTTTCCATAACGAAGGAAAGGAAGATGTTGATATGGAAAAATTTAGGATGTGCGTTATAACAGGAGCAAGGATGTCTAGCAATTGAATAATCATTTTACGACTGACGTCATCACTTCCAA
Organism: Sericinus montela; assembly: GCA_029286605.1. Lineage (NCBI taxonomy): Eukaryota > Metazoa > Arthropoda > Insecta > Lepidoptera > Papilionidae > Sericinus > Sericinus montela. Next base: position 5,660,343 of record JAGSMR010000002.1, read on the forward strand.
CAGCATCGGAATGAATCGAATGTACGTGTCTCTTAACATCACATTCTGCAAATTGCCTAAACGTAAAAGGAGAATAGTCAGGAGTGGGAATTTGAGAAAGTTGATAAAGTGTTTTTGATTTAGCTATATTATCTATGCAAGAAGAAGAGGAAAAATGTTGGTTAAGCAAGTTTAAATCTATGTCATTGGAAAACGAGTTTGAGCGCGATTTCCCAACTCCTATAGACCTTAAAAAATTCCAAATACGACTTGGATCTTCATTTTGTACTGATTTATGGATAAGGCGACGTCGTAAATCTCTACACATCTTGTTGTATTGATTCCGAAGGAGCCTGTAATTTTCTTTGAGTCTATCATTATTAGGGTCTAACTTGTACCTCGATTTTGCATCGATCTTCTTATGCAACATTTTTTTGAGATCTTCTGTTAACCATGGAGCCGGAGAATGTCGCAATCGAACAGGACGAACAGGGGCATATTTATCATAGAGTTGAATCAGAAGTGAATTAAATATTTTTGGGAAAACGTCCAAGCCCACCATATAATTCGTACATAACTTTTTGAAAAAACTTGGGTCTCTAGACTCGAATTCCGACCTTCTAACCATTCGGCTATCCTGACTTTTTTTACAAATCTAAAGAGATAAATATTCATATATACGTATGAACATCCATGACTCGAGTACAAAAATTCATATTCATCACACACGTTTTTGCACACACAACCCAAAACATGGTTGTGGATTCAGATCCAGCAAGGCATGTGTTGCTTTGTGTGGATTCGGATGCCCGTTTAAGGGCAGGGTTACAGTGGCGTATACACCGGTTTTCACGGTGTCGTCAGCTTAGACATCTCGATTTCGGTGAAAGATCGATTGAAACGCCTTAATTTAAAAACCTCAATCTACCCTTATATTGAAAATAATGCGTGAAGATATAACAAAAAATCGAGTTCAAAAGAGTCGATTACTCACTAACATATATAGTGGTAATAAAAGCTAATAAGTGTTCTAATGAGAGAAATTAACCATAGATTTCTCTTTTTTCATAGTATAGATAAAAACAATAGCTGTAGTATAGTCGAGGTACCTAATGGTTGCACTTATTAATGTATTTTAATAACCGCTAAAGAAAATGGTATTATCAAGGGCTGGAAAATGTTTTGTAAACAAACGTAGCGTTTACGGAAACTTATCCCACCTTAATCCCTTAAATGGTTCCTTGGCTTGAATGGATAATTCAGTGCACAGTGAAAGGTAATTTTCTATCATTGGTTTTCTCATAAAGAATAGTATTTTGATTACATTGCCGTATAATTACCGTATAAAAATGTATTACCTCTTTTCTTCCCGCGGGACTCAGAAAACTTACGGAAGTAAGCCTTGAACACCGCAATAGTGACCAGCCCATGGCGAAGTAACTATCTCGAAATACACCAGATTGCAGAGCAACAGCTTTTGGATTATGAACGGCGAAGTCAATCCTCTGGCCAAGCGTAGCGATTACATAACGATTACATGACAAATACTTCTTATAGGATCATTTTTTTTTCTTAAGGTAGCAGCCTATGCCCTGCCGTGGACACTTAAATACTTTTACTTATAAAGTCATGATAGGTTGGAAAGTGGTTGCTTAATCGAAATTTGAATCAAGAAACCCGAGTTAAATACCCAAGTGGTAGGGTCGTACCAATGAGGCTTTTTTAAAACTCATGTACGATTTGTGACGTTGGTCAGGACATGAATTTGGCGACAGGCTTACTACCAGTCACGTTGTCCCAAAAATCTCGAATCTTGTGACTTAATTGTAAAAGACACCTGTTTACCCCAGTATTTGGGATGGTGTGAAGATAGATTTTTTGTATATATTTTACTTCTAATGAAAAAAGTCACTGCAGGATTTAGGCTCTTCCCATAAAGACTATATGTTTTATTCGTTAAGCTTGGGAAGGAAATAAAAATCTATAGACTTTCTTACATACTGATATTATGCAATAATTTATCTGTAGTAATTTCGCACAAAAGAAGTTTTATACTACAAATGGTCTTTAATATATTTCTCTCCGATGAAGAATTACTAAAGTTTGACTTCTAGTTGTCCGACGGCGAGGAAGTCAGGGGTAATTGTGCCCTCTTTTTGTTTTTCTTTTTGTTAATTTTATTTCTTTTACTATGATAATTTTCTTTCAGTATTTCTTGAAAAATAGCATGTAATTTTCTTAATATTTAGTGTTATTTACTTTAAATTTCGTATATACAATATATAAAATAAGATAACTTCGTCCGGTTACAACGTTAAACAATTTTATTTATGAGACGTCGAAAAATTATCTTCAGAACTGTGTTCAATATTTTTTTTAAAATAATTATAAATAAATAATAAATTTCTTCACGCAATTCCCTGTACAGGGGTAGACAGAGGTCTGGTCTAAACAATTAAGTCCCTTTGACCCACCTTCCACCGAAGATATTTTCGGTACAACGTGATAGGTGGTGAGCCCGTCGCCGTCTTTATGTCGAAGCCAACGATGTAATCGTACATATGTTTTTGAAAAACCCATTGGTAAGAGCCTGCCACCTGGGGATCGTACTCAGGTCTCGACTCGAAATTCCGACCACCCAACCACTCGGCTGTCGTGACTTTTTTTTTTTTAAAGATACGAGCAATTCCAAATAATATTACTATCCCTGTTAACTACTCAAACTAAGCTCATAAACCTCTGAACCTCTGCAGACATAATCCTTGTGTCTGCAGAGGTTCACAACGATAGTCGAATGGCGGACTCGAACCTGCGACGTTATGTTTCGCAGTCCGCACCCTTTGATCACAATTAAACATTATATGCTATTTGTGATAATTTTACTGGTAAGTTAATTTTTGTCGGGCTTATACCTCCGACCCAGTAGTTAACATAGATTGCAGCATCACGCTATTAATAGATACGACATGTAACATGTAACATTAACACGACGACGAAATAGAATTCTTTCTATTTTGATCCCCTGGTAGTAGACTCCTACCAACGGGTTTTTCTTTTCAAAAACTTATTTACGATTTATGTTAGTTATATATTAGTAGTTGGCTGGGACATAAAGACGACGACAGGCTGACCAACTATCATGTTGTCCCAAAAATAACTTATTTTTCTAGACCTCCGTCTACCCTAGTTTTGGGACTGGCATAAAGATATTTTATAATTTTTTTATATACATGAAGTTTTAAAAAAGGTTTATTTTCGGTCTAACAAAAGAAACATATTTAAGGATTTCATGGAATTAATTAAAGGATTTTCATTTACCACCAAAGAGTCCATTATAAAATATTTGTTAATGCGAGAACACTAATCAAACGGGTCACAAGAGAATGATCGCTTAGTGAATGAAAAATATTTTGTTTGTATTGGCTAATAAAAATTCATTCACAGAAAGGTTTTTAGCATTGCATAATCTGAAGTTTTGCATCAGATGTATAAAGATATAAAATCGCATCCAACGTTTTTCATCAAAATTTGTATATTGATAGTGCCATTTACGAATATTGGGATAATTGAATTGTTGGTACAAACATCATTCGTCGATTTTAAATTATCTATTCAACAAGTGATAGCTATAAGATACTTATGCTTTGTTCGATAACCGATAGCAAAGTTCTTAGTGACTGTGCCTTTGAAGCCAAGGTTTATAGGTTCAGGTGGAGGGGGATGTTTGGACTCTAGTCTTGAATCGAGTATATGTGAATACTTAGAGCGTGCGTTACGACGTTAGAATATACCACTCCTGATTTCATTATTCTTCCCGTGGAAACCGTATGAGGAGACAAAGGGAAAAGTTTTGGATAAATTATCAATTGATGGCAGGATAAATTATAAAATACTAGACCGCAGTTTGACAGTCAGAAGTCTGGTAGCGCGATCGCCAAATTTTTACATGTCATGTATGTAAATTAGTGTAAATTGATTTAAAATAATATCTTAATTGTATCAACAGACTATCTTTGCCATAGAAATAGTTTCAAAATCAAAATTATACGAACATTCAGAAACAGCACACTAAAAACAAAATAAATAAATTAGAGTAATAAGGATTAAGGTCTCTTCCATGAGGCGGAATTGCCCTAAAAATACGTGGTATATTCTTACTGTGTTAAGTAGTCATAATAATAATAATAAGCCTTTTATTTCATGCAAAAAGTAAGATACAAACATGGTTTAGATAAATAATAAATAAATATCTTCACACAATTCCCAATACAGGGGTAGACAGAGTTCTAGTCTAGGCAATTAACCACCAAAGCGACATCTGTCGCTTTGGTGGTTTCTCTAATTTTTGTGTGACGAATTTTTTGCCCTTTTTTTAATGTTGTTCGTTCTATTCCTTATTCTATGTTACTTCTATGTTATTCCGCGTTGGTAGGTAGTGATTTTACTTTTTAATTTTGATGTAAATTTCCAAGTTTGATGTGCGTAAGTTAAACAAGGTAGGAGCGTCATGCCTCCTACCTTATAACTCATAACTTTTGTTTTGATATTTGTTGGCATGTTACTTTTAAATATCTCTTTTAGGGACCAGTACTTGTTCCAAGTTTTCTGTACTCTTCGTTCTACTTCTAGTTCGTTTTGTTTTCTGTTAAAGCCAATTTGTTTTCCAAGGTATATATATTTCTCTGTATATTTCAGAGTTTCCTTATCCACTGATATTCTTATCCACTTATATAAAATTTTTCTTTGTATGCTATTTGTCATGACCATTGTTTTTGAAAGGTTAATTTCAAGGTCTACCTGTTTACTACCTGTGTTCAGTGAATTGATAATGTTTTGTAATTGTGTGCTAGACTGCAGAACTAAGTCATCTGTGAATAAATAGGTGTAGGTGTAGGTGTAGGTGCGTAGGTGGGATAAATACTTGCCACTGATGTTTAATCCTGTCTTTTCCCAGTTGAATCTTTTTATTATTGATTTTAGGATACATATAAATAATTTTGGGGACAGCGGGTCGCCTTGTTTCACGCCTCTAGTTTGTGACATCATTTGAGTCCCCATTTTTATAAATTAAAATTATTTCCGACTCTACCCACTGCGATGGTATTTCAGCAGTTTTTAATATAAGGTTACATAAGTCTGTTAGTGGGAGATTCAGTAGCGGCCAAGCAGCTTTAATAGCTTCATTTGTAATGCCGTCTGGTTCTGGGCTCTTATCTAGCTTTAGTCTTTTTTTTTCTTGTGTAACTGCTTTTTCAGTTATTGGTGTTATGTTTCTGCTTTTGTTTGTAGAGTTAATATCATTTACGTTGCTATGGCTTGTACTCCTTCTTTTATCTCCTTCTTTTATTCTATCTCCTTGTGCTTTATATAGTGTTTCATAGAAATGGGTTGCTATACCTATGATTTCTTCGATTATATACGGTTTTGTTCTTACAATTTAAGCTATCAATCCAATATTTATTTGTTCTTAGTTCTTTAAGGGCCTTTTGAGCTTCCTGCTTTATCCAGATGTTTTTCGATTGTCTTCGTTCTGTAACTTTTGTAGTCCTGTTTAATGTACTTACTTATTAATTTGTATATAGCTGATAGTTCATGTTTAGTGGCTCGAGTGGCTTGTTTTTAGCTTAGCACGTTATAACTCTTGCCTTCTTATGATAAGTTTCAGTGTATGCTCTTTTAGAACTATATGGTTACCTTTTGATATTTCGTTGGGAGTTCGAGCGTCCTGCAAGCTCTGGGTTATGGCTTTGGTTATAGATAGCCGGTACTGATGTTTTTTCTTGGCCTTTATGTAAATCTTGTAATTGACATGACATGACATGAATAACATTAAACTGATGACATCTTGTAATAACAATAATTGATGACATACTGACAATTCTATTAAATTTTGCATGCCCATTGCGGTAGAACATATAAATATAAATCAAATTATCAACACCTGTAAATGTACTATGTTCTTGCAAATAAATAATTTGAATTTGAATTTGAAATATTTTGTTTATAAGATACTATTTCTTTTTCGGTTTCAGTGATGAGTATCTAATGCTTTTATACGCTGTGCGTTTTTCTTTTGCTTTGCGATAGATATTGTTACTCTGTGTGCTCTATGGTCTGAAAAGTAGTTTAGATTTAAAAATTCTATGTTTTGGACGATGTTTGATTGATTTGACAGTACGTAATCTATTTCATTTTTGTATTTATCGTTCGGTGATCGCCAGCTCCATCTTTGGTTTGGTTTTTTATGAAAAAAAAAAAAAAAGTGTTTAAGATGGCAAGTTTCTGTTCGAAGGCGAAATCAATTAGCCTCTGACCTCTCTGGTTTCTATCACCATAACCGTTTGATTTCATTATTAGATGTTCATCTTTTCTAGGATGACCTATTTTCGCGTTGAAATCACCCATTATTATATAGTTCTTGTGGGCTTGGTTTATCTATTGACACTTGAGTACGTGTATGACTATGGGTTAAGTATTCTTTATTCTTTATTGTACACATTAAAAGAAATATACAGTAAAATTTATGTAATAAAATGTACAAAGGCGAGCTTAACCCTAACAAGGTTCTCTTCCAGCAAACCTTTGATGAAAGAGAAAATATAGCTTAACACTTATGCAAGTAGGTAACTGTGTACTCGAAATAAAGTATACTAAAAATAATAAGATGTAGTATTCCAGATAAACATATTGTTATACATACGGCTACATACACATATATATATATACATATATATATATATATATATATATATATATATATATATATATATATATATATATATATATATATATATATATATATATATATATATATATATATATACATATATATATATATATATATATATATATATATATATATATATATATATATATATATATATATATATATATATACATATATATATATATATATATATATATATATATATATATATATATATATATATATATATATATATATATATATATATATATACATATATATATATATATATATATATATATATATATATATATATATATATATATATATATATATATATATATATATATATATATATATATATATATATATATATATATATATATATATATATATATATATATATATATATATATATATATATATATATATATATATATATATATATATATATATATATATATATATATATATATATATATATATATATATATATATATATATATATATGTATATATATATATATATATATATATATATATATATATATATATATATATATATATATATACATATATATATACACACACACATAAACATAAACACATCACACAAATATATATAAAATAATTATAATTCTAAAAAGTACTTCTTTACTCTTTGTCGAAAATTGTCTAGAGATGGACTAGCACGAATATCATGTGGGAGAGAGTTCCACAACTTAACTGCCTTTACAGTGAAGGATTCAGCATATCTACTAGAAGAATGAGAGGGTGTCTTAAGGAGTAGTGATTTTATGGTCCGGCATGGGACTCCACGAGGTTCAAGAAATTTAAAGCGTTCACAGAGATAGGGAGGAGCATGAGGGTTAAAAAGTAGGAAATAAAGAAAGGATAGCACATGTAGGTCGCGTCGTTGTCGGATTGGGAGCCAATTCAACTTTGTTCTAAACTCAGAGACGTGGTCAAACTTACGGAGACCAAAAACAAAGCGTATACATAAGTTTTGAAGACGTTCGAGTTTGTTCAATGATTCTTCCGTAGCATCCAGAAAACAAATATCTGCATAGTCTATAAGAGTAAGGAGAAGAGTTTGGGCTAAAGTTATTTTAGCTTTAAGAGGTAAAAATTTTTGGAGCGTTTTATGGAGTGGAAAGCATGTGTAACTTTCTTGCTAACCATGGCAACATGTTTCACCCAAGACATATGTGTATCAAAGATAACTCCCAAGTTTTAGCCGACTCTGTGTATGGAATTTCAATGCTATTATAAGTAACTGCAGGGAGTTTCGTATGGTCTAATAGTTTAAGCATATAAGAGCTGCCAATCAATATAACCTGCGATTTATCAGGGTTAACAAGAAGACCAAAGGATTCAGCCCAGCAGCTGATGCTATTTAAGTCCAGATTAAGCTGGTAAATAGTTTCCTCTAAATTATCAACTTTGAAGTGACGATATAGTTGAAGGTCATCAGCGTAGAGATGAAAGTGTGAGGAGATAACAGTAGTGAGAGAGTTAATAAAAACAGAGAAGAGAAGTGGAGAAAGAACACCACCCTGAGGAACACCCGCAGTGATATCACACCATTCAGAGAGCTCCTCCTCATGGCGAACACACTGCGAGCGCCCTCTAAGGTATGAGTCGAACCAAGTAATCGCTGAGGTTGAGATGTTTAAGGAAGAAAGTATACCGAGAAGTATGTCATGATCAACTGAGTTAAATGCACTGCTGAAATCAATAATATTAAAATAGTGAGGATTTGTTGTTAATGGCCCAGCGAATATCATCAGATACCTTAGTTAAGGCACTGACTGTACTGTGGCCAGGACGAAAACCGGATTGAAATGGATTCAATAAGCTGTGCAAAGTAAGATATTGAGAAAGTTGCTTATGCACTACATTCTCGAGGACTTTAGACAAAGTCGGAAGAATAGAGATGGGGCGGAAATGGGATAAAGTTGAGGGATTAGAAATTTTTGGAAGAGGGATGACGTAGGCTTTTTCCAGTGTGTACGAAAAGAGTTTGTGTGAAGTGAGCAATTAACAAGATGAGTTACAATAGGAAGGAGTTCATCAATGATAGGATTAAACATTTGAATACACAGATTATCATAACCAATGGCTTTAGAAGTAACAGATGGTAGAGCTTTTTGATATCACTCTCAGTAACACCACTAAAATTAAAGGAAGAACAGGACGGCTTAGGCATATTAAAAAGATTTTTAAGTGCTATAGATTTAACAGAATTATTAATTAAAATTGGAGGTTTAGAAAAGTGTTGGTTGAGTGCAGTTAAATCAAAAGAGATCTTGGTTTCACTTGATGATCCACCTACACCAAGGGTTCTAAGGAACTTCCACGTTTCCTCGGATTGTGAATTTTTAATTGCATTATGAATATGTCTCCTTTTTGCATCTCGACACATCTTACTGCAGCGATTACGAAGAACTTTGTAGGCCAGTAGATTTTCATCGGTAGGGTTCTTTTTAAAAAATCTCTTAGCCTTATCCCGTTTAGACATTTGTTTTTTAATAGATTGTGAAAGCCAGGGAGCCGGAAAATGCTTAACTTTAACCCTCTTTAGAGGTGCGTGTACATCAAAAAGATTTAAAATTATTTTATTAAAGGTAGAAATTTTGTCATTAATGTTATCTTGGGCAAGAACTGGGGTCCAGTCAATGTTATTGGCATCACCCCTCAAGCGCTCCAAATCAATAGAATTAAAACTTCTGCGGAGTAATAATTTTGTCTTGCGCTTAGAACGTTTAACTTTGTAGGAAAGGAAAATAAGATCGTGATATGAGAACGAGGCAGGCAACTGTCCATGCGAAGCTACACGTTTAGTATCAGATACAAGAATAAGATCTAGAAGAGAAGGAATACAGCCTGGGAAATGGTGAGTAGCAGAGAGGAAGAATATTTAGATTTACAGAGGAAACAAATGATTTAAGTCTCTTACTACGCGAGTCATTCTTCAACAGGCACGTGTTTAAGTCACCTAGTATAATGACATGTTCATACAACGGAGCAAAATTTTCAAGTTTTGCTTCCAAAGAAGAAAAGTAATCTATATTACGAGAAGGAGAGTAATAAACACCAAGCAAAATTTGCGAATGATTAACAGTTATTTCAATAAATAAGTGCTCAGAAAAATTTGAATATACACTTGGTGACTGATCCACTATTTTATAGGGTATATCCGCTCTTAAATAAATTGCCACTCCGCCGTATCCTTTGCCAGTCCTATCGTTGCGTATTAATTGGAAGCCAGGGAGACAATACTGAATAGAAGGAAGATAAGGCTTAAGAAATGTTTCAGAGACGAGAATAGCATCTATAATTTTGGAGTCAAACGAACATAAAAGATCGGCGTAGTGAGCGTGAATGCTTTGAGCATTGATATGAATTATGTTGAGATTTTTACTGAATTTACAAAACTCTGTCATTAATTGATCGTGTAAATGAACAGAATTATCACTAAAGGCAGAAGTATAGGATTTGTCAGAACAACCTGACGAAGAGCAAGAGAAGAAGCTATCATCAAATTCTATGTCACACATATTATATGTATCATATGAATATATACCTATATAAATATATCTCTTTATACAAATTAAAATATATATATCTATATATATAAACCGACACTAAAATACAAACGAGTACTATTGCATACCTGCCGGCTGCGCCGTAATACATGATTGTAACTAAATTAACACTATCACTACTAACTAATCAAATTGCACAACAGTTTGCCAACACAGAGAAAAAAGAAAAAAAAAAAAGTAAGAAAACATTCTAATAAAACATACCTTAAAAAATATAACTATTGAACAATTGGTAAAAACAAAGTAAAACTAAGTCTATGGTAACACATATTTGTGTGGGCAACCCAAATGGTAGGTAAAGCACTACAATTATGTCACATTAAGTGACAGCTGTCACAATCAATTCAATGTTATTGTACCTATAAGAAATTACGAATATCATACCCACTTCGCACTGATGCAATTTACATGTTATTCATAATAATAATAATGTAATAATCAACATTTGTGAATAAAATAATGAAGGAACAAATACTTAAATCAGCTTCCGAAGCAAGTATAGCGCGCTAAACTGAGTGTATAAAGGTACATAACACCCAGGTGTTCCTTCGAAGTTCAATTTATTTCTTGCTGGAACTACGAGCACGTCGGATTTTCGATGCACCAGCAGGCTCCTTGGCTACAGCAGCTGTCTTTGTTAACACAGGCACATCGATTTTGTCCAGATCTGCGATTGTACTGATGCGGTGCCGAACACCGCCGGTTCCCAAAACGAAAACAAAACCGTCACGCGTCCAGCATTTGGATACACCATACCTTTGACGAGCCATCATAAATGCATCATGTCGGCTCTTGGTTAAAAATTCCGACAGAGTGATACTTGTTCCCTTCAAGGTCGTCTTCGAGTACCAGATTTTGTTTTTGACTTCCACTTCGCGCAATTTGATCAATATTGGTCGTGGCTTGCTTGGCGTAGAAGTGCGACCCATCCGGTGACATCGAGAGATATCATCGGCTGTGAATCCTGACATCTTCAAATGATCAACAACAGTCTTAACTACAACCGCAGCAGTATCCTCCTTCTTTTCTTCTGGCAGGCCGTGTACTAAAAGAATCTTCCGCCTGCTTCTCATCTCCATATTGTCGATTTGACTCACCAGAAGACCTAACTGGTCTTGTAGATTTTGGAGAGCAGTCATAATAAACTGTCTGAATGCAGTAAACTCAGAAGTCAAACTGGAGATATTGGCCGAAGGAACAGCTGATTGAAGCTCACTTTGATAGACATCCATGCGCTGAATAAACATCTTTTGAAGCTGAGTTAGTGATTCTTGAATGGCATCCATTTTGGGTATGAATAAATTGTAACAGTAGCAGTGAAATTTTGATCAGTGATATATGTTTATTATGGTAAGGAAAACACTACCCGGCAGGTATTGTGGTCAGATATTCAATTCCCCATGAAATTTAGATACTTTTATAATGTTTTGTATTTTATTTTATAAATAAACTGGGAGACTATATCAAAATGATGTTTACTTGTACCTACCCACATTAAAAAAAGTATTGACATATGAGTATGTGTTAAGCAGTATCAGCGTATTAACCAGACATATTCTTTCTTCCCGTGGGTGTCGAAAAAGGCGGCAAAGCGAATGCTGTGAACATTGCATTTTTTGAAAGATTTTCCATGCCTAAGATGTACCAAAATTAAGCAGAACGGCGATAGGCGAGAGCACGAAGTGAAGGCACATTCTTATAGGAGAGGTCTATATACAGTATTGCATTATAAATGTACATTTGCTATGTAGAAGCCTTCTGGATCGGTACCTCACTTCTAACAATTTCTGACGCCAAATAGCAGTGGAACATCTGTTGCTTTCAATAACATAAAAAATACTTTTTTCAGTTTTTTAAAGTAAAAAATTCGTCATTATGTTCGTTATTTAACTTTGTTAAATATGTTATACGTATACCAACTAATGTGTAAAATGCAATGATTAACTAATCTTTTCGGCGAAAAAATAAACACATCCAGGATTTTCAACCTCTTACAATAAATAACACTAAAATAAAACGATCGAGTCAGGAGAAGCATCTTGGACTGTGGTTAGATGAAAAATTAACTTGAAAATTGCACGTCGATCATGTCTAAACAAAATAACGTCTATTTTGGGATCATTACGTAAAATAGCCAACTGTATACCAAACGCAATACATCTAAATCATTTGGAGTATTTAATAGAAATATGGGGGTCTGCAGCAGTCACCAATCTAAGCTTACTACAAAGAACTCAAAATAAAATAATTAAAGTCTTATTCCATTAAAATTTCCTAACTCCTACAAATTTGATTTATGAAAAAACAAAAATATTATATTTATAACACTTGTATTCTCATTAAAAACATAACTACTAACTCCATTCAAACTAAAACGCAGCTACATAAAAAAACAATGACGCATAATTTAAGAAATAAAAATAAACTAGAATTGATAAACGTACGAACAAATTATGATAAGAAAACGATATTGTTTGACGGAGTACAGCTGTATAATACATTGCCAGATAATATAAAAGAATGCCAAAGCATGCCTAGCTACAAAAATATATTATACTGTAATAATTAATAATATTTAGGATACCTTTCCGTAGTTGAATAAAGTGTTGATATAGGCTTGATATATAGGTGTAATAATTATAGGAATATGTATAGGTGTAATAATTATAGAAATATGTATAGGTGTAATAATTAAGATTAACTAATAACGCTCTAGAGGTTTATATTTAGTTAAGATAAAATAATTGTATCCTATTATAAGTGAAGTGTATATTGTTATGAGAAAAACAAATTCTTTAAACCTAACTAAGGCAATCAATTTTAGAATTGTGACTATTCATTACTTTCCAAATAAACAAAAACATAATTATACAAACATATATACCCAACGGCCTCAGTCTATTTACATGCCTCTTCCGGAAGAGAGTTTACTGCAATAGCTACGCTTGGCAAGCAGATTGGCGAACGCAGTACCTGTCACCTTGTACCTTAGACGTTGCTGCCCGTCAACGACTTACTAAATTTTGTTCTGATTTTTTTCAAGGTAATTATCCTGCCTTATGACGGTAGCCAAATCAAATTTAAAAGCTTTTTCTTATAGTTCCCTATTGCAACACTCACAGAGAGAAAGGAGAAAGGAGTGTTATATTTTCACTCTGACCACACGGAATTAAACATTACACAATAGCCCATAATTCCCATGTTTCAGTACAGTTAAATCAAAATCCAGTTGTATCTAATCAGTGTTTGGTTTGGGTCACAGTTTAGGCTCAGTACACATTGTGCGAATAAAAGTTTCGCTTTATTTTAATAAATTTACTTTGCTTATGGTAACAATCATTTAATCTACTTAGTAATAAGATTACCATTAGTTAGTCTGTTTTTGTAATAATATCTTTGAAACCGTTTCAGAGCTTACTCCTATTTGGGATATGAAAGTTAATGGAGAGTTACACTAGACTCTCCGTTACGTTACGCATTATGCATTATATCGTGCGCGTTTATCTTGCGCAGCCGCAAAACAAAGATCACACTCGGCTGTATGGTAACACTTGTTAATGTCTCCATATTATTCCTACATTCAAATACATATACAAAGAAACATCACATATGTCGCTCTGATCCCGAAGCCTATTAGGGACAACGTGACAAGTGGTGAGCTTACCGTCGTCTGAGTTTCCAAGTCAACGGTATAATATACTTACACAGATACATATTAAGAAAGGTAATATAAACATCCAAGACTCGAGTACAAACATTCATATTGATCACTCAAATGTTTGCACCTAGTAGGTGTCGAACCCTTGGCTTCCAAGGCAGAGCTCCAACTAGGCTATCAGGTCGAAAACAAAATGTGTAATCACTAAGATAAAACCGCAACTCTGAAAATACCCTTATCCATATTGCAGAGCGAGCGCTCGATAATTGAGCACATACTGGGTCATTTGTATTCACTAGAGAACTATTCTGACTCGCATATTGATTCCTAACTTACTTCATTACTTTAGCTTCTGCTATCTCATTCGTTTAATAGTTCTCACTTTGAATTTATATTCAAACACTAACCGTTGTATACGTTCAAGCGTTAATTAAAAAATAACTGATGTCCTTGAAGAAACTTCTGTTAAAGAAATAAATAAATAAATAAAATAAACATCTACGCGCAATTACCAATACAGGGGTAGACAAAGGTCTAGTCTAGAAAATTTAGTCCCTTCGACCTACCTTCCACCGAAGATACACGATTTCGATTTCGATATTACGATTTCGGGACAACATGACAGGTGGTGAGCCTGTCACCGTCTCAAGGTCCAAGCCGACGATAAATACGTACATAAGTTTTTGAATCAACCCATTGGCACGAGTCTGCCATCTGGGGATCGAACTCCGGTCTCTTAACTTCAAATTCCGACCACCCAACCACTCGGCTATTGTGACATCTACTAAAATTATTGAAGAATAACATTTTAGTTAACTGACTTCTTCATAGGGATCTTAACCAGGGATCAGAGCCTTCACTCAATACACAAATGAATATTGACTATTTTCTCTTTTACAAATTATGTTTAATAACTTTTTAGTAATGCCGTGAGGTTAGAGTGTTATGTTAGTAACTATCTTCCCAAGGGTGTCGTAAAAGGTAACTAATGGAAAAGCTTTAAAAATTCCATTACCTACCAACAGATGGCGGAATAACCTCAAAAAATACCAGAGTAAAATTCAGCAGACCGGTGACAGGCAAGGGGACCATCACAGTTGCGAGATCTCTGGTACTGCGATCGTCAATCCGCTTACCAAACATGGCGATTACATCAAATCTTTCCATACGACTGCAGTGTACTGGCAGATATATACTTTTTAGTAAGTAAATATAAGACAGAAATCAATTAACAGTGATGTTTTATTTTGTATAATTATTATATAGTACGTTTTAATCGCAAGTGGCGTAATTAGGATACGAACTGCGCAACATGATACCGTACGAACCCAACGGCTGTCGATTGAATTATGTACTATAATTAAATTAAAGCGAAATTTTAAAATCATCTGACACGGGAGAGGTCAGGTGATTTTTAAATTTCTCTATAATTTAATAATAAAAAAATCGGCATAAATTACATGCTTTAAAAATCATTAAAAAATTGCACAATTATGTGTAATAACTTCAAAAATTACTACGATTCATTTGACATACGAATAATTTTCTATATAAGTGAGTTATTCATCATGTTCACGAATTTCCCAATGCTGGGGTAGACAATTTGTCCTCTCTACCTAGATTTAACTGCCGCTTATTTGGGACAAAGCGTTTTTCTATTCTACTTAGGGACCTTCAAAAAAAGAGCCTATACCTTTCTCAAGGACCGCCAACGCATCTGCTATTCCTCTGGTATTGTAGGTGTTCTTGGGCGGCAGTGATCACTTGCTCGATTGCCCCGCATTCTGTAAAAATATTACTTTTCTGACTCAAGTTATATAACTATATTGCTTTAAACGGTACCAAAATAGCCACTGTCGTGAAACATAAAAGGACTTCCAAACTTGTATCTTCTTCTCAGCATAATAAAGCTTATTTTCCGTTATTACTTTAAATAGTTTCCTTGAAATGACAAACCCTAACTAAATCAATTAAGATGTATCCAGTTAACGATAAATACACCGTCTCAGTTCGAATTAATTCAGTTTACTTTGTGTGTTAGCTTTAATTTAGATTAAAATAGCCATAATTACGCTTTAGACGTCATTGCTTAGTGGTTGGTGTGTGTGCTAGAATTTGAACCATGACTCAAGTCTTTGAATATGAATTTGAATACACTTAATTCACGAGATGTTTTGGGTCTCCACGAACGAAGCTCTCCACCCTTTGTTTCAGCCTTCATGAAATATTTCTAGAATCGTTACCTTTGAAAGGTCATTGTAGCCGATATCAACAATCTTTGACTTCGACAGTGTCTAGTCAATTTTGAGGTAGACATAACAGTATTTAGCTTCTTCTCTTTCATTACAACCTATCAAGAGTCCACTGTTAAACATAGCTTACGAGTTGTCGTTCTACAGTGTTAGTTTTTCTCTAAACATTATCACTTTTTCGAGCCACATTAACAGTGGTAGAGCCACGCATCAGCTTTTGTTGTTGCATGAATGGGCCTGCTCGACCGGGGAAGTACTACGACCTCACAGAATACCGGCGTGAAGTAGAAGTCTAACAACCTTCTGTGTTTCTTCTGGTGAGTGTAGGTAACCGGATGCCCATACACCCCCCTCACCCAATTCTGGAGGGACACTCAAAGGCCGGCAACGCATCTGCTATGCCTCTGGTTTTGCGGGTGTTGATGGGCGGCGGTAATGACTTACCATCACGTATAACGTATAATACATTAGTGGATTAATGTGAAAACAGTGGTCGTTGGTCGTTAAAGTGCAAAATAGTGATCAGCTGTTTGAATTTGGATCTTACTGCTAATTGCTGCTATCAACAAATAAGTTTTTTAACAAACAAGGTAAATAGTATAATATATCTTACTAATTCTTAAACATCGTTTTAATTATACATATTAAATTTCATACTTAATACAAACACTTCGTGCAGAGACATCTTTTGGTCTGATTTTAAATTAAACAAAGCACTTATCAATAAAAATGGCAAATAAGTGCGGCGCCTGCGGACGATTTGCTTCTGCCATGGACTCAGCAAAATGCTTAAGTTGCATGCATTTATTTCATCGCAAATGTGCTAGTATTCCTATTGACGACCGTATACCAAATAATTGGCAATGCACCGGTTGCAAGACAAAAAACGTATGTACGAGTGGGATGAACATAATTGCTCCGCCTAGTTTAAGTAGCTCGGGCGGCACGGACTCTGAGTTTGGCGGTGCGCAGCTTGGATCCGACAGTAGAGGGCACTTCGAAACTAATGGCGACTTGACACACGAGCTAAAATTAATACGCGAGCAGTAAAATACTATTGCCCGCGAAATGGTATCTTTTCACATGTCTTGACCAGCAGGCAACGGACATGCAGAGACAACCCGGAGGGTCCAAGGTCTAAGATAGAATAGCGGAGTTAAAGTGTCGACTTAACGAGCGTGATCAAGAATTACTTTTAAACGATCTCGAAATATCTGGAGTAATAGAACGGAAAGGCGGAAATCCCTTGCACCTTATCACTATGCTTGCGTCCAAAATTGGCACTGAATTGGATGAGCGCGATGTTGTAAGTGTGAGGTGTATAGGCATGCGCCGCGAGAAAATACCAGGCAGTGGCGACAAGTCGAGGCCGCGTCCGTCCACAATTTCCCATACTGGGTTCGGCAGAGGTTTATTCTATAAAGTCCTTTCGATCCACTTTTCACCAAAGCTTTTTTTGGACAACGTAACAGGTGGTAAGGTAGCCTACCATTTCCAAGCTAACAACGATATACATAAAAATCTATGACTCTAATACAAACATCTATATCTTCAAATGTTTGTTCCTAGCGGGGCTCGAAACCGCAACCCTCAGCACTGAAACCACCAACTCAGCTAAAGGGTTGTAAAATTTACTTATACAACAATGTATCTAAAAACATCTAACAGTAGGAAAATAAAATGTATCGCAAAAGCGACAAAATACGATTCATCTTTAAAAGGTAAACCAAAGCAAACTCGCCGTGTGGTTTATGGAATATATTTACCATTCGACATTCAAACAAAGGCGAATAATGTCCAAACGAGAATAAAATCTGCAAGTACAATGTGTCGCATTCGCCTAACGGCTGTGAATTTTCGGTGAAAATATACGAATGATAAAAAAATGTAAAGTCTTTGGTTTCGAGTATCAGCTGCGGATAACTCTTTTACGTTGTCACACACATTTTTTAGCTAAAATACTAGCAATGTCATATAATATTACAAGAATTCCTTTTAACCACTCTAACTCACCGCAATAGCACACACGCCTTGTTGCTCTCGGATTAAAATTAATAAATTCAGTTATAATGATCACCCTTAACTGCTTTCTTTAGTGAAAAAATTAGTTTCTTTTTTCCTAAATTTACTTTCCATATAATTACTTTAAGTGTATGTGTCCAAAAAAACAATGAAAGTGTTTAAAAAGTTCCGTTTAAAATGTACAATATATTGTGCTCGGTACATTAATTTCTATTAACTGAGAACTACCTACGTTATTTATAGCATCTCACAATACTCCAAAATAAGTCGGGTGACAATAAATGTGCAGGATGTCCGAATATTTTAAAGGGAATTTCTTTTATTCATTGTTCGCGATGCCGAAAAAAATACCTCTACACATGTGTGAATTTCAATAAAGAAAGATTTCAAGGCCTTTCAAAAACTTAAAAAAAATGGGTCTGCCCCTCCTGCCGATACAGAGAATAAAACAAAAGTAGGTGACAACACGAATACTCCAATCAGATCTCCTCACACTTTAATAGACGAACCGTTGGATAAAAGTCCGAGTGAAAATGTAACTGTTCGTTCGAAAGAGCCACCTATAAGTTAATGTGGTTGCATCTCAGCGATCAACATTCGCGAAATAATTAGAGAAGAACTCCAGAGAGGGTTAAACGAGCAGCTACATGAATTAAAAAACAAGATATGTTCATTCAAAGACTCTCTTTCTTTTCTCAGTGCCCAATTTGATACCATAAACAAGGAGTTTGAATTTCAAAAAACTGAAAATATTACAAAACAAAAGGAAATAGATTTACTCCGCGAAGCCAATAGAGATCTCGGCTCACGGCTCCGTCAAATGGACCAACTTTCGAGAAACAAAAACATTGAAATTCAATCTGTGACAAAGCACAAAAATGAAAATTTACTTTTGGCAGTAAAACAACTTGGTAACACTATCAAATACTCTATTAACGATACAGATATTCATTATGTATCCAGACTTGCAAAGAGAAATTCTAATAGCACTCGGCCCCGTTCTGTTCTTGTTAAGTTCTGCAGTTCACGAATAAGAGACACATTCCTAGCTAATGTAATAAAATTCAACAGACATAATAAGACGGATAAATTAAACACTAGCCACCTTGGAATAGGTGGTGAAAAGAAACTGGCGACCTACGTTAGTGTGCACTTAACTCCAGAGAACAAACTACTGCATGCGGCAACGAGACGGAGAGCAAAAGAATTAAGTTATAAGTTCGTTTGGGTTCGCGAAGGAAAAATCTTCATCAGAAAGTTCGAATACTCCAATTATGTTTATGTACGTGATATGGAAACTACACAAATTGGTTTGACTTTTTTAAAGCTTAATTATAATTGTTTTTATTTAATTAACATTCAATGTATTAAATCTGTATTATAAAAATGTTCGAGGCCTTCGGACGAAAACAAACGACGTTTTTGCTAATATTGCATATTGTGACTTTGACATTATCATTATGTGTGAAACTTGGCTGAACGGCAGCGTTTTCGATTCTGAAATTTTTGATGATAGATATGTGGTTCATAGGAGGGATCGTGAAGCGTCCTGATTTCATAGTATAAAAGATGGAGGAAGGGTTCTCATCGCTGTCGCAAAAAATTTAAATTCCTATAGATTAGATCATTTCGAATCTCAATGTGAAGATCTATGGATTAATATTAAACTCTCAAACGCTAGTGTGCACAATCATTACCTGTACATTTGTTGCGTCTATATTCCTCCCCCAGTACAACGACATATTTTAGAGGAATTCTTCATGAATTGTAATCGAAATTTAAGTAATAATAATATTAAAAAGGTTATAATCGTAGGCGACTTTAATCTAGGTACTATCACCTGAACTAGGTCATCAGATGCTTTCTTAAAGCTTTCATTTGGCAACAGCTTTTTGAACAATATGTTTACTGACTTTGTAGCTTTTAATGAACTTCAGCAGTATAACTCAATTGTAAATGTTAAAAATAGGATCCTTGATCTAGTGTTAAGCAATATCACTATTCAGAATCTGGACGTTTCCTTGAACCCACTGTCTATACTTGATCAATTGCACCCCCCGCTCTAATTTTCAATAACCTTAAATACGAATAAAATTTTATCCCAAAACAGAAGCACAAGATATTGTTTATTTAAATCTGACTATTAACGCATAACTTAAGAGCTACAGATGGTGCCCAGGGATGAAAAACTCTCTGTGTTACTGTAGACGACATGATATCAGTTTTCTATGATATACTAAATGTCGCTCCAAGAAATACCCAGTATGGTTTTCGCACGATCTCATTAAAATACTACTGGAAAAACATAAATACCGTATAAAATTACGCAAATATAGCAATCCACGTGATCAATTATTTAAAAAAAAAAGATCGAAAAACCTAATCGCAGCTTGCTACAAAAATTACTTCGCTAACCTGGATCGTAATATTTCTTCAAACCCTAAATTATTGTGGTCTTTTATTAAAAACAAAAGGAAATCAAATTTTTCACGCTACCCTTCCCAACTTCGACTTGGAGATGTGGAAGCCGCCACTTTAAAAGCGCAAGTAGCGATGGTATTCCTTCTTTTTTTCTTGTTTTTGCATCTAAATGTGCATCCGCATTAGCTTACCCGCTTTGCATTATATAAAACAAGTCTCTTTTAACTGGTACTTTTCCTGCGAAGTGGAAGGAAGCTACAGTTCTGCCTCTTTTTAAGAATGGTTCCCGAAACCTGATAAATAATTATAGACCTTTATCTATTTTACCCATTTTTGCGAAAATATTTGAAAAAATTCTCTATCATTCTATCCTTTGGCATTGTAAACAACACATTTGCACTCAGCAACATGGTTTTATTAAAGCACGCTCCACCAACACCAATTTAGTTTCTTTTGTCGATCATTTGTCTACTTCCACTGACGTGATGTATTCTGATTTTAGTAAGGCATTCGACAAGGTTAGGCACGACGTGCAGCTGCACAAACTATCAGGATTTGGTATTTTTGGTAGACTTCTCGACTGGTGCCGATCATATTTAACTAATGGTAAATCAAAAGTGGTGCTAAATGGCTATTCATCTACATGTTTTGTCAACTATTATGGTGTACCTCAAGGTTCGCATCTGGGACCATTATTCTTCAATATCTTTATAAACGATATCAGTACTTGCTTTATTAATTCGAAATTCTACTTGTTTGCCGACGATTTAAAGTTCTTTAGGTCCATTAGCAGTTCCGCTGCTGTATCCTTACTTCAAGAGAGTTTAGATCGTCTCGTATCCTGGTGCAACTCAAGTGGCATGGTTCTGAACATCGATAAATGTTCGGTTACACGTGTCAGTAGAAAAAGAAAAGAATCGGTCAATGCTGAATATTACGTAGGTAATAATATTCTTAGAAAGATGGATAATGTTCGTGACTTGGGTATCATATTGGATAGTAAATTACGCTTCCACGTTCATATTGATAATATTACAAGTAAAGCCTTCAAAACATTGGGATTTATACTTCGCTATGGTAAGTGTTTTAAAAATTCCCACACCCAAGTAATCCTTTATAACACCTTAGTCCGTAGTGGTTTAGAATACTGCAGTGTAGTATGGAATCCTCACTACGACATTTATGTCAATAAGATAGAGAGAGTCCAGAAAAAAAAGGTTTTTGTGGCACGTTTCTTATAACTTTAATTTTGGAAAAAAACTTAAAAGCTATGCAGATAGACTTCAATACTTTATATTAATCTCTCTCTCTCTCTCTCTCTCTCTGATCGAAGACATCTGCTGGATAACGTGTTTTTACATAAAATTGCAAACGGTACTCTAGACTGCCCTGAATTGCTCAGTTCATTGAATATAGCTGCGCCGAATAAACTGCCTCGGAGGAGTAGATTTAATTTATTTGCATACAGAGGGTCTAAATCTAACCTTGGTCATTTCACGTGTGTTAACGGAATCATTAGGTCATATAAAACTTTATCCAGAGAACTTCCCATAGACATCTATGCAGATAAGATAGCTGTGTTTAAAAGTCTCATCAGAGTTCATTTTATGTCAAATGTATAATTTTAATTTCAACACTTTTTATTTTGTCTACGTAAATACGTTTTTGCTTTGTGCTCACATACATGTTCATATCATATCACATGTTATAAATAAAATTATGTTTAACTAATTGGTTCTTTTTAGTATATTTTCGAAATAATTATTTCTAGATTTAAGTTTAATTTCTTACGCGACTACTTTTTTGCACGCCGTCTTCACCTATAAGTATAGTAACATTTAATTTCAATGGCATTACATAACTGTAAAATGTCTTTTTTACGATTGTATAAGTGTTAACTATGTTGGTGATCAAAAAAAAATAATGCTTGTTTCTAGCGCGATTTACGACAATAGGCGAATGGCGGACGTTGTTTCGTAATCCGCACCAAAACCATCATGCTATTGACGCTGATATATATTAAATGGGTTTTAATTTTATGAATTAACGGAAAAAAAATATCTTCACGCAATTCCCAATTCAGGGGTAGACAGAGGTCAAGTCTAGACAATTAAGTCCCTCTGACCCACCTTCCACCGAAGATATTTTCGGGACAACGTGACAGGTGGTGAGCCCGTCGCCGCCTTTATGTCCAAGCCAACGATGAAATTCGTATATAAGTTTTTTGAAAAACTCATTGGTACTGCCACCTGGGGATCGAAGTCGGGTCTCTCGACTCGAAATTCCGACCACCCAACAACTCGGCTATCGTGACTTATGTAACGGAAAATATATCAAATATTTCTTGATTGCAAATCTCATTTAAAAAATTATAATAAATAAATAAATATCTTCACGAAATTCCCAAAACAGGGGTAGACAGAGGTCTAGTCTAGACAATTAAGTCTCTTCGACCCACCTTTCACCGAAGATATTTTCGGGACAACGCAACAGGTGGTGAGCTTGTCGCCGTCTTTATATCCAAGCCAACGATATGATTCGTATATAAGTTTTGAAAAAACCCATGATACGAGCTTGCCACCTGGGAATCGAACTCGGGTCAGTCGACTCGAAATTCCGACCACCCAACAACTCGGCTATCGTGACTAAATTCGTAAGTCATAGATGTTTATAAATTTATATGAATATTTCTGTATTCAGATATATACATATATAAGTACCATTGGCTTGGACAATATGACAGTTCACACCATGTCCAAATTGTGTATTAAATAGAGGACCTGTCTTCTGGTAGTATATCCTATGGGAAAATACTTGAATATTAAAAAATCCTCTGAAATAAAACATAGAAAACGAATATGAACATTTTTAACTGAAAATCAGTACTATAAAATTAAATGTTAAAAATCTCTTTCAACGTTACTCCAGCAGCCGGTGCGCTTCACACGATCCGCAATTTAAACCCAACACGACGAAGTAACATGAGATTTGATACTAATATTTCATTCCAGTAATAACGCCTCAAGTGATCGTAACATACGAGTGATTCGTAGAAATATGAAAATGACTAACATTAATTTTTATTTAAATCTGCAGCGTATATGCAGTAGACGTAAACCTTTGGAAAAAAATATTTACACTATGTAAGGAATTTGTCGCTCCTCATTTTCTTCCCCGCAACACACAATTAATAATAAATCATTTTTCAATAATAAAATTGGTAGATTTAATTATTGTTGCCACTGACAAATGTTTCCTCTAATCCAGCAAAAGCTTTACAATGGTCCGATGCGGATTACGCGTCTCGGATTTAGTGAATACGGTTAATAAATTAAATCACAATTTTTATGATTTAACATTTTTTGGGTATTAATCAAATAATCCGTGCGATTTAGAATTTTTATTTACATTAATTTCCCAGCACTAAGGACTAAATTGAAGACCCTGACTAAACCGTCAGAGATCTTTATAATTTAGTCCTTTCGAACCACATTCCACCGATGCTTATTGAGACACTGTGACAAACGGTGAACCCGTTGCCGAAAAATGTCTAAGACAGAAAAAAATTATGCAATTTTTATTTATTTGTAAAGAATATAATCTATGCTTAAATTTTTTGTTATTAAATTAAAGATAAAAAAATTAAACGATGCGTGTAGGCTCGGAGGCTTTTTGTTTTGTCAGACTATGCTATCAGTATCGATGAGTATCATTTTCTATTAAGTTCAAAAATAAAATTTCTCAAAATATACTATTCTGGTATATTTATCACGAAATTAACATTAACATCGTGTTTTTTTTATATTCATGCTGTATTTGTTCTATGAATAAACAAATTTCTTTCTTACTGTATTTGGAAAACTGTTTCATGTTGTTTTAGAAACCTTGACAATATCAGTGGATACCGAAAGAACCATTGATCAAGGCTTCTCTCTTTGTCGCCTCGTATGAACAAGGGAAGAAAGGTGATAGTATTCTTAGACCCATACCACCACGCCAGTGGATATTGGTCGAAAGAACTAAATTGTTAAAACATCTGTCTACACCAGTATTGTAAAATTCGTAAAGATATAAAAGCAAAGATAAAAAATGCCTAATATTTGATATACGGTAATCAACGGGAAAATTTAAAAAGCGAATAACCTATCGAGCTTTAAAGTTGATATGGTTTCATGTCGGGATAATGGATTTTAAGTTTTGGGCCGCAGTTGGTTTATTAAATATGGCTTCCTAATGTCTTTCTATCAATTTTGTTCTGCAAACATGGAATCAAATGAACAAAAGAAGTGATTTTAATGATAATAAAATATAAATGTGTATTAATCGCAGTTTTTTTGATCACCAGATTCGATGATATTAAATTAAACACTTGATAAAACTTACTATGTCCAGCAGTGAACTTTAACAGGCCATTACGTATGTATGTGTGATCCAACTCTTAACTTCGAAGGTGGAATCACTACCAACTAATTTATCGGGTTGTAATGTTTTTGAATAAACTTTATGAAAGAGGTGTGTAAGGATAGTAACACTTAATGATCGGCGACACCTTCAGCGATGATGCGTGAAAATAAGTAAGTAAATGTGTTTAAAATCTTGTGCCACGAAAGTATGGAATTAGAAACAACGAATACACCACAAACACCCAGACCCAAGAAAATATACAAAAACTGTTTTCTACGTTTACCCGACCGGGAAGTAAGTAAATGTGTTTAAAAATCTTGTGCCACGAAAGTATGGAATTAGAAACAACGAATACACCACAAACACCCAGACCCAAGAAAATATACAAAAACTGTTTTCTACGTTTACCCGACCGGGAAACGAACCCGGAATCTCAGAGCTGGTGACACTATGAAAACTGTTGTGTACACCATTCCCCGACGGAAGTCATCAAAAGAAAGTTATTATTGAATGATGATTGGTTGATCAATATGAAAGGCGAGTTATTATTTTTTAAATTAACATTTATTTTTATTACATATTTTTTGTATTTTCATCTTAGCCGTACATTTTAATTAGTGAATTAATTAGAGAGTTTAGGTGATTTACGAAATTAGACCATTACTAGAGATATTTTAATATGATATTCCCGAATGGGTCCAATGAGCTGATTGCTAACATTTTTATTTTCAGGTTATTTACTAAGCAGTAGTTTGATGTTTTAACTTAATATTGAGTTCTATTTTTTTTTTCGGAAAAAAGAGGTTGACTGATGTTAGTAATGATGATGATATTTTCCCATAGATATCTCTTTATGGGCATTCTTCCAAGTGATGTCCCTGGTTCTACAGCTGTCTCCAGATGAGGGTTTTCACAATCAGTGTAAAAAAAAGATTTTAGGAAAATAAATTGACTACATTATACTCAAATTAAGTTCATGCAATAATATGCAACAAAGCCTTTTCTTTGGATTCAACTTGACATCTATCGAGGTACAATGGATCAGAAAAAGATATTTTGTAATTTTTTTGAATCTGTTAGATTAGATTCTAATTAATTGGCCTCGGTTGTGTTACTCTTCATTAGGTCATGCTCTGTAATGCACTTAATGCCGATAATGCACTTTTACTGGCTGATATTCACGTATGTATAATATTCATATAATTTACGTTTGTATAAAAGCGAAAACCTATTTTAAACGGTTGTATATAGCTATTTTTAACTAATCTTATGACGTTAAACGAGTCAACAAAGAATCAAAAATAATCTAATTATTATTTTATTAAAATATACTATTAAAATCTTTCTTTGCAATCGATTAATAACAAGTAAAGTTTGGTCACCCAATCACAAATAATATCAAAATTTTAAAACATGAACAAATAGCATCCCTAATCTCTACATTCAAAAGTTAATATCTTAAAGTTGAAGTTGTTTTTAGCAATCACGGTAATGAAACCTCCCCGATCATAATTTTATCGACACTAATTATGATCGCAGGGAGGCTACCCTTGAGAGTTCGGTTAAGAGTTGGTTCTAGTAATTAGCAAAGTGTTTACTGATCGTTTGATTATTTTTATCTATATAAATTATAAGAGAGTACGAGACTATGATATGACTTTTAAGATATATTTTTAGAAGATATTTTCATTATTTCTTAGTTCCTCAGTACGAAGCAGAGTTTATTTTTTTTATTTATTCTTTATTGTTACACCTTATACTAAGGGCTACAATGGGCGGACTTAATGCCTGGTGGCATTCTATACCAGTCAACCTTTGTTATGGTGAGAAGTAGATGGCAGGTGCTAACAAGAAAAATATAGATTAATGCTCCTAATAAAAAAATATACATATAAATAATAAATATTTTTTGGAAAAATACATAAATGTATAACATAAACTAAACGTACATAATTATATATAAATACATAAATAATATATATAAAATATAAATATATACATAAATATATATTAATGATTCTTAAGATAATACTAAGTATAAGTCACGATAGCCGAGTTGTTGGGTGGTCGGAATTTCGAGTCGAGAGATCCGAGTTCGATCCCCAGGTGGCAGTACCAATGAGTTTTTCAAAAACTTATGTACGAATTTCATCGTTGGCTTGGACATAAAGGCGGCGACGGGCTCACCACCTGTCACGTTGTCCCGAAAATATCTTCGGTGGGTCAAAGGGACTTAATTGTCTAGACTTGACCTCTGTCTACCCCTGTATTGGGAATTGCGTGAAGATATTTTATTTTTTAAGATAATACTCACGAACTAATCTCTTGAACGAATAGGCATTCGGAGCAGATTTTATCTTCAAAGGTAGGGCGTTCCAGAGTAGTGCAGCTTGTACAGTAAAAGAGGAGTTAAAGTATCTTGTATTATGTTGAGGAATGTGAATCCTACGTTGGTTTATGGAGCGAGGTGCTCTGTCATGAGTAGATTGGAGATGTTATTTCTTAGGTAAGAAGGAGAATTAGAGTTAGTCAATACAGAATACAACAGAAACTGAATTCGGGAGCTACGCCTTTGACGAATGGGAAGCCATTTAAGTTTGGAACGGCAAGAGGAGATATGGTCATATTTACGTAAACCGAAAATAAATCTAATACAGTTGTTGAGAAGGCGCTCCAGTTTATCTAGACGTGTTTGGGTTAGATCTGGATAACATACATCGGCATAGTCGATAATGGGCAATACCAGGGACTGAACCAGCAAAAGCTTAGTTTTAAAGGGAAGGAAATTTTTAATGCGGTAGAGTGAACGTAAAGTGGCATTGACTTTTCTGCTTATTTCCGCAACCTGAAGTTCCCAGCTTAACGACTGATCCAAATGCAAGCCAAGATCAACTACGGTATTAGAAAATGGAATTAATGTTCCATTATAATAAATAGGAGAAAGGTTACCGTAATCAATCCTGGCCAGCATCCTAGGACCACCCATCACTATGGCTTTACATTTTGTTGGGTTGACGGTAACACCATATCTAATGAACCAATCCCTAATTAACTCAAGATTTTTATTAAGCTTAAAAATACAGTTATTGAGATCACCCACTTCCGATTTATCGTAAGGCTGAAGATCGTCTGCATACAGATGATACGAACAGTTTAAGACAGTGGCGATGGAGTTAATAAATAACGAGAACATTATTGGAGAAAGTATACCGCCTTGCGGCACTCCAGAATCTACATCCGCCCAGGCAGAACATTGCTGTCCTAAGCGGACTGACTGTTGGCGGCCGCGAAGATATGATAAGAACCAATCCAAAGCTTGGGTCGAGAATCTGAGGCAAGTAAGGTAGGATATAAGGATATCGTGATCAACTGTGTTAAAAGCGTTTGAAAAGTCAACCAGCACCACCACTGTCAACTTTTGCTCATTCATGCCCTTCCTTATGTCATCTGTGACCTTGACAAGTGCTGTAGTGGTACTGTGACCTGGACGAAAACCTGACTGAAAGTCATTCAGTAGGTTATGTTTGTTTACGAACGTAGAGATTTGCTTATGTACACAGGCTTCAAGAACTTTAGAAAGGAAAGGAAGTATAGAAATCGGTCGAAAGTGATTAGGCAAGGAAGGATTATTTATTTTAGGAAGTGGAAGTACAAAAACCTTTTTCCACAGCGTCGGGTAAACACCAGAGTCTAAAGAAAAATTAATAATATGTGTGACTCAAGTATTAAGGATATCATTTGCTACTAACCTCGTCGCTTCCCACAGCCTTAGATTTAATTGCAGATATAATGTTTTTAACTTCTGTAGGAGTGACTGGTGTGAATTCAAAGTCGGAAATGTGAAGAGGTGAAATACAACCAATAGAAGCAATAGTCGCTGAGCGAATTAGAGGATTAATAGTTGAGGGAGAGATAAAGTGCAGGTTTATGTTATTTAATGTGAGAGACGAAATGTGATCCAATGATGTTGGCTTGGATATGCCTAGAGAAGTCCTTTCGATTCATTTTTCATCGTAGCTTATTTGGGAAAACCTGAGAGGTGAGCCTATCGCCTTATTGGTCTTAATATATATTTAAAAATAAAGATGTAATGGGATAGGCGGAGGTTGACAACGAAGTCATCTAGATTCACTTTTCACCGAAGCTTATTTGAGGCCATGTGACTGATGGTGAGCCTATTGCCATCTCAGTATCAAAGGTAATGGTGCACTATAAGGAATATCTTCCGTCATTCCCAACAATGAAGTAGAAAGAGTTCCAGATAACTTTGTCCTTTCGACCAACCTTTCACCAGCAGACATTTTTGGCACAACGGTACAGGTTGTTCCATCTGGACAAGACAACGCTAAAAATCGTACATATGTTTTGAAAAACTCATTAGTACGAACCTACCACCGACATTCCACTGTTCTACATATTTACATACATATATATTCGTGATTATGACTCCTGTGCAAACATTTACATTCATCACACAAATGTTTGCCCCTAACGAGAATCGAAACCGCAACACTTCTTCCACCACAACCCTGTCTTCGAAGCGAAGACAGGACTACTAACTACGCTTCCGGGTTCTGAATGGTTTTATTATAGTTGTTCTAGTATTTAAAATATTATTTGAAAAAGACTACATGTTTTCAAACCAAAGCACTTTCCGTTACTTTAGAAGAACTTACTCCGAACTTAAAAAATTTTACTCAAGTGCAACAACTCGTGGTAACGTAAAGTTTCGGGAACCGGTATAGTTTGAGCAAATTTATTCTTCACCCGCTAATAGGCAATTTTTACCTGCCAACGAGCTCGTCTTGAAGTGTTTCAATAATTGTTTCGAAGAATACTAGTGATTTATAGTACTTATAAAAGTGATTGCTTCTTCTTTACAATATATCAACAGCTGTAGCGTCTATGGTGCAAGGTGTCTGATACTGCGATCGTCAATTCGGTTGCTAAACGTGGCGATAGTGGCAACCCTCCCTTACGGGCAAAGCCTGTCCTGCAGTTTCCTTTAACAGGCCGTTATGACCATGATTATGATGAAGCAATATCGCTTACCTACCTAGATCTGTAGCAGATTTTTTCAACTAATTTCATCAGTTAAAGAAAAATCAACCATAACTAAAACACCGAGCGTAGTTTTAAAGATGACAAAAACAGACTTTAAAATAGATGCAAGCAACGATAGCCGAGTGATTAGGTCATCGAAATTCCAATCAAGAGACCCCGAATTCGATTCCCAGGATTAAGTATCATAAAAATGACAGTGTATAAACATACATGCGGTTTTTATTGTTGCCTTTGACATTAAGATGGTGACAGGATCACCACCTGGAATCATCCGAGATAAGCTACATTGTAATATATGTTAAAAAACTAAATTGTCTAGACCTCTGACTACCTCGGTATCGAAAGAGCGTGAAGACAAATTAAATAAAACAAATATATAAATAAATGTATTATACAGAAAAAGTTTAGATAATTGTAAAATACGTCTTTAAAGACGATTAATTTTTAAAATATTAATAACTGACTAAATGGTAGTGTTTAATATAAATTTCAGGTATAAATAAGAACATTTTAATAAAATATAAAAAATTCATAAAATATTTGTATAGATGAGATGTATAAAACATTAATAAAAAATTTGCAACTCACTAAATATGTATTTCTTTATTTCTTGAATGTAACTCAAAAATAACACTGTTTTGCGCTTCACTTTTATCAAAATTTCTCCTTAAATACTTGGATAATTCTATCCGAGCCTTATCGTCCTGTGGTGAAATGGGTCCGACATTTCAAACTTTTGAACTGCCGTAAAGAAAAGTTGTG
Organism: Sericinus montela; assembly: GCA_029286605.1. Lineage (NCBI taxonomy): Eukaryota > Metazoa > Arthropoda > Insecta > Lepidoptera > Papilionidae > Sericinus > Sericinus montela. The sequence continues at coordinate 5,691,218 of JAGSMR010000002.1, forward strand.
TGTTTTACCACTCTCTCGGCGCATATTTTCGTCCTGTCTCGAGCAATACAACCAGTTATGAATATGTCATGGAATTGAAAATTTATAAAGAACTAGAAGTCACGATATCCATGTGATTCGGTTGTCGAAATTCGATTTAAGAAGATTCGAGTTCGATCCCCAAATTGAAAGCCCGTGTCAATAAGTTCCTTAAAAAGTTTTTAAGTTTTAAAAACTATGTACCCTCGTTAAAAAAATTGCGTGAATCTATATCATGATATCGATTAATATAATTGTTTGAATTGTTAATTATATAATCAGTTGATAGATCACATATGAACTGTCTAAATTTGTTTTTTTTTTAAACATTTTTACTGATTTTGAAAGCAAATTAACCACGGACACTGACACTATAGACATTGGGCGAGATTTTTTAATTTTCTAGTTAATTTAATATAATAAATTTTGCTTTTTTTAAAACACATTATTCTTTTTAATTATTCTTGTTTCTGCTTAATTTGTTAAATTCTCACTACTGCTCTAGGTCGCTGATTCCTCTCTTATATTAGGAATTCGTTTTATGAGGTTCTTGAGCTTATAAATGGTACTACTTTTGATCTTCACGTAATTCCCCAATACAGGAGTAGACAGAGGTCTAGTCTAGACAAAAAAGTCCCTTGACCTACCTTAAACCGAAGATGTTTTCGCGACAACGTGACAGGTGGTGAGACCGTCACCGTCTTTATGTCCAAACCAACGATGTAATTCGTACATAAGGTTTTGAAAAACTCATTGGCAATTCAGGAATTATTACATTATTAAAACCCTCGTGAGATATTATTAACTACATAATTAAAAAAGGCTAAACTCACCGACTAGTTTGGACCGACCATTCTTAGGCCTTTCGTCAGGGTAAATGGCAAGTTTTCGCGGTCGCGCCCCGTCACCGAAAGTAGTCGGTCCACCGATTGGATCTAAGTTTAGCAGTTTTTAATTATCAACGGTTTTTCTATACATTTCTAATGTAAATTCATTTAGAAATCAATGACTGTCTATTAAACAAATATAAACTGTGCTACTAATATCGCAGTGAACAATATTTTCCAGTGAAAGAGAAATACTTATTGTGTTAAAGCTTCAAAGTGAATCGTAACTTAAACGATTACTTAAATACTACGCAGTAATGTTTTAGTTATTTGAATATTCTTAGTAAATACAAAGTTCTGAAACTTTATTTGCAAATTTATATTCACTGAAGCGGATAATATTGTTTTGTTCATAAACTTTATTCGGTTACGTCATCACTGGCACGGAAAGCTTACATGTGGTTATTGATTGTAAGGATATTGACTATCCTTACATCATGCCAGTAATTTTTCAGACATATATTATACCTATTTATTGTAATTATAATGTGTACGTATATACCGAACTTATAGTAGATTGTAGTATATCTTGATTGTAGTAACCCTACGTTCGTGGCTAATGGTTCGAAAGAACTTCGTTGTCTAAACCTCTGACTTCCCCAGTATAGGAAGAGACGTGAAGATATATTATGTGTAAGGTTTGCGACAATAGGCCATCGTTACGCTATGGCTACCCTTTCAGAGTAAATATTTAAAGATTTGTAAGTTTTATAAATTTTTTAATTTATAATAAAAATAATTATAACTAGGCATATGCAAAAGTAAAGGTTGGTTCTTTATTGAATTTATTGTTAAGGTTAATCAATAAATTTTATAAATAAATAAGAGCACAAACAAACGTAAAGAATTCCCTGTTTGTTGTAGATCGAAAATCTCTATCGAAATACCCACACAAAACAATATGAAAAAAGTAAGTGCCTGCCCCTTAATTCTTACAGTTGGACGAAGGTTTGCTCTAAAATATTTGAGAGAGATTAGAGTACGAGAACTTCTGCTAGATGCTAGTCCATTGAATTTTCCAGACTACATGCCTGAACAATATATATTTTTTTATTTTTTGGACGCACATATTTCCTCAGGAAGTTCTTCTTCAACGCCGGGCACGCATGTAGTCTGGTAACGTTGTTAATTCAGTACTTAAAATTGTTATGAACAAATTTGATGGTACTTGAGTCCCCCTTGCATTATGAAAGCGCCATCGAAATTAATACAAACATTGAAAAATTCGGTCTGGTGTAACTATACGCACACCCTTTTTTACAGAGAGTTCCGTGAGAGGTGACTAAGGGGTAAGCCTTGAATACCGTAATAATAAGCAACGTACCATAATCAAAACTGATAACCATTTCTAATAAAATCCGTGGAAGAACGTATCACCAAGCGGAAGCTCCTGCTGCATGAAAGGGGCAGCACGTGTCTGCTTTGCGGAATAGAATGTGTTCCGTCCCAATTCATTTCTGTGTTCAGTCCTTAATTACTTCCTGTTATGTGTGTAAATACATAGGTGTACTTATGTATTACAATGCGTGGCTGTGTCCACGCGCCCTCTGTTAATATACCAGTGCATAGCAAGCTACGTATATATGTATGTACACCTAACCCTTATGAATGTATACCTAACACGTCCCCTTACCCAAATTCTGCATTAAAGTAAGTAATGCAGAGCCGTATCCCCCTAGTGTTTCAAGTTAACATAGGCGTCGGTAAATACTTAAATTCATGGGAACCAATTGTTGTAATCCAACTGCTCTCATGAAACAATATCAAAAAAGGAGTACGGGCAGAAGTATCTAAGTATCTGGTGCTCGTCATCAGTCCTTTATTTTGGTCTGTTATTCTTCGACATCGTCGCCATTGTAGATGCCTTTTAAAACTCCCATTGTAAAAAAGGCGTAGTTAATTCTAACGCCGATACAACGCCGCAAGTTCAAATACTTAAAGAGCAATGAGAAAAACAAACTGTGTTGGTTTAGACAATTTTAAGAATTTCTAACCACATTTTCCGGACCTCATTTGGGATAACCTGACAGGTGGGAAGCCTTTCGTCTTTTTAGTGACTAAGCGAAGTATACAAGTCGTTGATAAATTTCGACTTGTTGGTTCCTGGATCGAACAGAAATCTTCTAATTCGGATTCCGATTACCCAAACTCTCGGCTACCAGGGTTACCAAGCAAATATGAAACTTTTAATTGGGCCTATTTTCAAGGCGCCAGTAACAGTAGTAGTCAAGTAAACAACATCGAGTAAACTGATAAACGCAAATTGTATAAATAGATCCTTTGACCTTTTCAGAACCCTCCGAAGTAAAAAAGGTGTGTCAAAAAGGGCCTAAAAAAAGTAAATGGAATTTTCTTCATAAGAAAATTCGTGAAAGCAACATATATTTTTCAAGTACACAAAAATACAACTTCATAAACGAAAGTACAAACGATTTCGTTAAAAGTTAGAAGTTCTTTGAAAATTTCACTTGATAACGAAATTTTCAATTAACTATTGAATTAATTAACTTGAATTATTTAACAATTAACTAATTCAAGTGACTAAGGAAAAAGCCTTCATGCCTGGCGATGGTGGGATAACTGTCTCAAAAAATACAAGACCAAAACAATTCAGGACGTTGAAGGACAGCAGCGTCTACGGAGAGAAATATCTGGTGATGTTATTCCGAATCCCATTACAAAGCGTGTCTTGTGGCAAACACTCAAGCTGCCTATGATCTGCAGCGGACTTTAACAGGACGTTAAGTAGTAGAAAAAGACTTCATCGTGACTAAACATCATCAAAATTGATATACATCTACAGTGATGACGAGAGATAATTTATAATTTTTTACAAGGCTCTGACCAGTGGGTTTTTTTTTCGAAACAGGTAGTCAGACTAACCACCTGTCATGCTGTCCCTAACAAGTTCCGCTGTGTCCGGTAAATATTATACATACTGAGATGGATACTTATTTTAGTAGATAAATACTACATGAGTATTATAATACTTTTAACATCCATGATTAACATCGAGTACAAACATTCATATTCATCACAAATATTTTTTACCCTAGCAAGATTCGACCCCGAAATCCTTAGCTTCTAAGGCAGGGTCACTACCAACTAGATTGTCGGGTCATCAAGTCAATCTATATTATTATTATTATTTAATATTAAGACAAAGTTAACAATATAATCACAACATGAAATTTGTACAAAGGCCCTGCTTATTTCTTGCTTTGCTTGCTTTGTACTTTTAACAAATATAATTTGGATGTGAGTTACGTACTATGGATGTCGTATAGGGCAACAGAGGTCATGTTGACAGGTACTTACACCAAATCCAAGTGGTAGAACCGTTTTACTCTTCAGTTCGTGATCTAATTTACATGAGGCCGTAAATTTATTTATATATTTGTGAAGTGATTCGATTAACTGATTAATAGGAAATGCTATGCTCGTATTTGAATTTAAACCAGTAGCTACAAAAATAAATGTACCTTCTTTCATTTTAAATAAACATTTTAAATAAGGTTAGGTTAGACACCATGTACCTTAGACATCGCTCCCCGGTCACGGGCCTCCTGATACCGTCTAACCGATAACTGGCATCAGACGTTATAAAAATCGGTAAAAAATCTTTCCTGGATAGGTCTCGAAAGATTTTAAAAAAAAGCTATTCGAGCTGCATCTGTGTCGCCAAACGAAGGTACCTCAGCCATGTACTTAAAATTAATCATTCAATTGGACTAACATTTTTAAATTGAAGGTGGATACTGTCTGTAATGACTGTAACTGACAAAATGTCGTTGACATAGTCCTAAATAATGAGCCCCAGAATAAAATAATTGCAAATTAATTACGGCTGAAATAATTACGAATTTCGACGTAACAATTAAATTGAATAGGTGACATAAGCTTAGAAAGGTTTAACCACTATCAAAATTTGTTGAAACGAAATGATTCAGCTTAACAATTAGGTTTTTATAGTAAATAATAACACGATAATAAATAGACGACCCGATGGCCTTGTTGGTAGTAACCATGATTTCGACAAGTACTAAAGCTGCTTACTTCGGGATCAGAGCAGTGTGATGGAGTCCTTATTTGTGTTTATTTATTATTTACCGACTTTAAAAGACAAAAATGAGAAAGGCCTGGAATATTCCAACGACTACTGACAGATGGCGATGTGATCTCTAATAAAATTGTATTTGACTTGAATTAAGAAATTTAGACTGAAACAAAGGTGACCTTTAGTGCGAAATCTCTGGAACCACGATCGCCATTCTTGCCAAACGTGACGATTATGCTAAATTATGGTGAGGTTGCCTAATAAGCCGTAGTATATACCTTGCAATAAACTTTTACAGGCCGTTAAGTACACATTTCAGCCCTTCGCCACACAAACATCACGTACCGCGCAGCACGTAACCAATTACGGTCGGTACACATCTCCATTAATCTAGTGGATTAGCAAATTCATCTGATTATCCATTATTAACGCTGTGTAAGTAGTAAGTAATTAGCAAAGATGGCTGAGTTGTCTAGTAAATGCAAATCTAGTCAGGAGACCCGGGGTCGATACCTAGTGGGAAGGTTCCTAACAATGGTCTTGGTATTGATGGGTTGGATACTAAGACGGCGATAAGCTCACCGCCAGTCGAGTTGTAAGAAATAAGGCTTGGTTAGGTTAGGTTAGTCAAAAGACTAAAAATTGTCTAGAACTCCGGCTGCTCCTGTATAGGAAAACGGAGGAAGAGAAAATGCATTAAAAATGGTTATCATGCTTGGCTAATGCAAATTGGATGGCGCTGTAATAAATTTTCAAATCAAATATTTTTTTTCTCGAATTTCCCGATAATCGTGGTCATGGGTCAAAGCCTAATTAAGCTTTTGACCCACATTTCACCGGAGCTTATTTGGAACAACGAAACAAGAGGTGAGCTTGTCGCCGGATAAAAAATAGGGCTGCAGTGGGGAATCGCCAAGGTATACGAGTATACGACATTTGTGTTGATAATAATTACATGGACTATTTATGGCATAATATATACAGGCCATTAGCAATTCTATGTTTTCGTATAAGTTTTCTACCCTTAAATTATGTCATTAATTAAGCAAAATTTTCCGTTTATTCATTTTATTGCAGGAAACCAAATTTGTTCGAAATAATATTTTTAAATAATCGAAAAATTTAATGTGGTTCTTCGTGTTTCCCTTTTGTAGAGTTTCCACTTTTGTGATCAAAAAATGAGCGTTTTCTCTCTCCATTTTGGACACCGTCACGGTTGACATTCGTCCTCGTCTTCAGCCTCTCCCTGCCATGCAGAGCACGACGAGCGGTACAAAGATAACGACGCAAACACTTCCTCGGAATAGCCTCGCCTAGGAACGGCCGTTTCCTGCAAAGTTAGGCCAGCTATGCAGGTTTCACCGAGGGTGTTCAAACAACAGTCAACAACTTCTAGAGGCTTAGTAAAGCCTCTAGAAGGCAGGAACACGCTGCGGGGAGTGTATGGCAAACATACAATGCGCTTGTCTGGACGTGTTTGCCACGCGAGATCCTTCTGAAAAGAGAGTCAGTTTTGAGCTAATATATACGTTTTGCATGTTACTAAAAATAGCTAAGCAGGTTTATGAGATGTAATTATATCATTGCAACATTCTCACACAATGCATTTTACTAAAAGCAAATTAAAAAAGTCCTTTAGAATTAGATGAAGACTAAGTAATAATTTTATCTCTGAATGATGTATTTACCCTGTTGAAATTTAACTGGGACGTAGTTACATTACGACTTTCAGAAAAACTTTTAAATAGCTTTTCATCTGTTGGTACCACCGGAACACGGAGATGAGTTACGGCTATTATTATTAACAAACCTGGTAAAATATTCATGTTTTTCAGCATAGACGGCACGATATGTAGTAATAATTTACGGCAGAATTATGAAGCTTTGCTTTACGACAGGCCTTAATGCGAATGTTCCGCATTTCTTTCAGCGTTTCATTTCAAATTTGTATTTGCCGCGTCACCGCTTACTGGTGGACAAGAATATTGGCTATCGATAAAGATGCCACAACTGACAGTAGTGACATTGAATTTTTATAACTACTTATTGAGAGGAGATTTTTTCCGTATTTGTTAAAATATAGAGACCTGAAGTAAAGGCATTAAATGTTGTTTCTTTTGTCTTTACAGGTGAGCTAATATTTGTTAATTGATAATGTACGTAATGGTTTAAATGTTAAACTTCATGTATCGAAATGAAACCACTTTTGTCTTTACAGAGAAACGCAGTTTTGTCTTTATTTTCTATTCAAAGACCTTAATATCATTATATGTATATATGATGATTTCATTAGATTTTTGAAATAAAAACGTTACAGAAAGTGCATTGGTCTGTGGAACATAAACAAGATTCCAGGAGAGACCATGTTCTGTATCTCCAGTGAGAGAGTACCAGACATCAAACACATTAGGCGCTTCTACTAGTCACCGATGAAATCAATTTTAGTCCGGTATTTTTGAGATGGTTATCCCACATGGCATTATCTTAGTCAGACATTTCCTTAGTCGCCTGCTATGTTACTACAAAAAGTGAGTGGTTTCTAAAGGGATTGTATCCGCGACTTTTTGGGTGATAAGGGTGCAGGCTTTTTTTCGATTAAAGGTTAAGCCCAACAATTCAACGAAGAAGTGCAACCAGCGTTCTTGGTACCATCCCTCGAGAAGTAGGGCCGTACGGTTAGTTTTAACTAATAAGTATTATAAATATAAACTTGATTGTGTTTGTGCAACAAAGTTTATTAACACCAACACCATAACCACGTGGCTAACATAAATATAAATAAATGAATATCTTCACGCAATTCCCAATACAGGGGTATTAGTTTACTTCTTTAATTTAAAGAAATCTGCTGCTGAGGCGCATCAATTGCTCGTAGAAGCATATGGTGAAAGTGCTTTGAGTGAGAGAACGTTTTGAGAGTGGTTTCAAAAGTTTAAAAACGATGATTTCGACGTAGAAGACAAAGATCGCAGTGGAAGGCCAAAAATTTGCTAGGATGCAGAATTGGAAGAATAATTGGAGGAAGATTTATCTCAAACACAAAAAGAACTTGCTCTAACATTAGAAGTTACTCAGCACGCAGTCTCACATCGTTTAAAATCATTAGGAATGATTCATAAACAAGGAAATTGGGTTCCATACGAATTAAAGCCGAGAGATCTTGAACGCCGATTATGCTTAAGTGAAATGCTGCTAGCTAGACATAAAAAAAGGGTTTTTTACATCGTATCGTAACTGGTGATGAGAAGTGGATATATTATGACAATCCAAAAAGAAGAAAATCATGGGGATTACCTGGCCACGCGTCAAAATTAACAGCAAAACCAAATATTCACGGGAAAAAAAACTTATGCTGTGTATTTGGTGGGATCAGCTATTATGAGTTGCTTAATCCGAGCGAAACAGTTACTGGAGCCCTCTTTCGAACACAATTGATGAGATTGAGCCGAGCTCTAAGGAAAAACGCCCTCAGTACTATTCTAGACACGAAAAAATTATTCTTCTGCATGACAATGCTCGTCTACATGTTGCGGCTCCCGTGAAAAAGTACTTCGAACCACTTGATTGGGAAGTGTTACCCCACCCGCCGTATTCACCAGACATTGCACCGTCCGATTATCACCTGTTCCGATCCATGTCACATGCTCTGACGGCGCAGCGGTTCACATCTTATGAGGATACCAAAAATTTGGTTGATTCGTGGATAGCCTCAAAAGTCAAGGAGTTCTTCAGACGTGGGATTCGAATGCTGCCTGAGAGATGGGAAAAGTGGTTGCAAGTGATGGGCAATATTATAATTAAATTTATATTACCGTCCTTCT
>JAGSMR010000002.1:5705000-5717500 GCA_029286605.1 Sericinus montela
AGTGCTTTAGCTACTTACTTCGGAATCAGAGCAATATTTGTGATGATAGACATGACTTATACCTGTTATTTTAAAAAACCACGAATGTTAATATATGTAGTGTCTCTATGCATCTTCTATGTGGTGTAGCTTAGTGGCTTATTTTATGGTATTAGGGTGAAAAAGGAGTGAACGGTACCTAATAGTAAGTGATTACTGCAACTCGTAACTCCTGAAAACTATCTGATGAAAGATGGTTGCAAATATTATCACCCCGAGGAATAAGGTTAAATAGCACCTAGCTCGCAACCACACTGGTTCTCTACAGACTTCAAATCGGTACTCAATAATTGTTACACTGTTGTTTAGCGGCAGAATTAAATGTGTAAAAACTGTGCTTCAAAAACTACTTGATACATTGCTTTAAAATTTAACAGGTAGTTTTGTTTTTTCCCCAAGGATGTTTATGAATACTATGTATCTCAGCGTTCCCATGACAGCAGTACTTTTTTTTAACATGTGTCATCATATTATGAAATTTGTTTTATAGGTCGCTATAGAAATCGTTCTCAATATCAGAAAATTAGATAAATGATATTTGTTCCGAATTTACACCTGCTAACATGCTTTTTCTTCACCCAGAGTTAGGTGGCAGAGAATGCGACGAGGCATTAAGTCCGCCCCTTGTAAAGCATATTTTACAAAAAAGAATAAACAAAATAAATAAAAATTATATTCCTTGTAGTGTTTATACATTTTAGTTGACATCTTCAATGAATACAATTTTTATTTACTTTGATAATAAATAAAAGTGAATATACAGACTGTACTATAACTTGTAATAGTAGTAAACGCGTTGTTTATATAAAGAAAATGATGAATTTGAAAGAAGCGAAAGAAGCATGTAAAAACGTCACACTTGAGGATATGTTCTCTCTGGCCTGCCTATCAGGGACTATGCGTGAAGATGTAATAATAAAATATTGTATCAAAGGGGAACTACACGTGATATAAAAGAATAATGATCGCTTATCAGATGTCATCGAAGTGCTTCGTCTTTGTTCGACCTATACGAAGTGGATGTTAAGTTTCTCAAGAAGGCGCACCGTGTATTGTACAAAGTAAAGTATAGTAAATATATCGCAATATTCTTGTATCTATACAGGTATCTTACTGTTACAAAACTCAATATTAAGGTAATTGTTTTATACATGAATAAACCTTTATTGTCCACCACAAATGAAAGGATGCATAAAAGTTACAATAAATAAACAAATTTATGAACAAAAAAAAAATATCTTAACGCCATTTCCAATACTCGGGTAGACAGTGGTCTAGACATTTAAGTCCTTTACTCGCCTTTCATTGAAGGCATTTTTTGGGGCTATATGACAGGTGGTGGGGCTGTCGCCGTCTTTATGTCTAAGCCAACTATATAAATCGTAAATAAGTTTTGAAAAAACCTTTTCGACTCGTTTACCCTAAAATAGTTGAGACTATGTTCATTACGTGCATCAAATTAATTTAATTTGATGTGTCAGAAGCATCCAACATAGTTGAGTGCGTGACTGACAAGGGTACAGTGGATGATAACATAATTTTCATCCGTAATTGTCTGTAAAATTCCGAGAAAAGAATCAGTCGGTGTATAAATAAACAGAACTAGGGTAGGTAACAAAGAAAGTTTATTGTAAAATTATTGAGAAGATTAGTTTTTGTAAAGGAATGCGGACAATGCCTTGCATTACTAGTATTCCTGTTAACCACTCCTACCAAGCTGCGGTGCTTGTGTCTGGAGTGGTTTAGCTGAAGTTATATATATATATATATATATATATATATATATATATATATATATATATATATATATATATATATATATATATATATATGTATATATATATATATATATATATATATATATATATATATATGTATATATATATATATATAGATATATATATATATATATATAGATATATATATATATATATATATATATATATATATATATATATATATATATATATATATATATACATACATACATATATATATATATATATATATGCATGCCACGCTTGGCATGCGGATTGGCGATCACGATACGCGTCTCCTGAATTTCTCGCCATATATTTATCTTGCCATAGGCTAATAGCACTTTGGTACTTTTAAGGTTTTAATTTCTTAAGATACCACACGGAATTAATTATTTAAATAAATTACTTATCTATACACCATTCCCAATACTGGAGCAAACACTAGTCTACATAATTAATCCTTTTGACCCACTTTTCACGTAAAACAACGTAACAGGCTGTGAGCCGATGCTTTATGCTCAAGCCAACAATATAAATCGTACATAAGTTTTGAAAGAACCCTGCCACCTGGGGATCGAACTCGGGTCTTTCTACTAGGTTCCGATCCCTCACCACTGAACTATCGCGACTTAATAACAAACGATTTTAATACTATTAAATTCCTTTGCGATACGCTTTATGGAACTTAACGCGTTCGGTGCCCTTGTAATAATAATATCAAAGTGTGTATCAAATATTAACGCTGCACGGGTCTTGACGCACGCTCCGATTACGGACCACAAATTATATTTGTATCTTCTCCCCTTCAACCCAACAGAGTTTGATACGTATTATTATACTGAATCTGTAAAGATAATCATATTTTTATATCGGTTACGTTAGTCACCTGCGAGCATACCAACGACGCTCGCAATAGTCAGAATCGCTGTGGCCGAAGTCGGTCGGGATACTATATAAATCATATTTTTCATTGAGGTTTCTAAACAACAAATGGCTACTTAAGGTATGTCATATTGATACTAAGCAATAATTAAGCGTACAACTTAGTGCTCCTCTATAATTCTTTATAGATGTATACAATGAGGTAGTATATATATATATATATATATATATATATATATATATATATATATATATATATATATATATATATATATATATATATATATATATATATATATATATATATATATATATATATATATATATATATATATATATATATATATATATATATATATATATATATATATATATATATATATATATATATATATATATATATATTGCTCTGTTATTTTTCGAGATGGTTATCCCGCCATCTGTCGGCCGCCATTGATTTTGACAAAGCATTTCTCTTATTCGCCTATTGTAACACCAAAGAGAATAAAGGGGGTTATTTTTACACCCGATACCACCACGGTTATAAAATAATGTTATATTACAAAAATAATGTAAAGCAAAAATTTTTTGTTAAAAACTTTATGATTTTGGAAGTAATACTAGAAGGCTTCAGAAAATTAAATATTCCGTTAAATGCAAAAATATTTGATGTTGTTATCTTTAACAAAGTAATTGCTTGAAGATTGTATTAAATGGTTTAGCATATATATATATATATATATATATATATATATATATATATATATATATATATATATATATATATATATATATATATATATATATATATATATATATATATATATATATATATATATATATATATATATATATATATATATATATATATATATATATATATATATATATATATATATATATATATATATATATATATATATATATATATATATATATATATATATATATATATATATATATATATATATATATATATATATATATATATATATATATATATATGTATATATATATATAGGGTCTACGGACGTAAGCATAGCATAGTATTTTCATCAATTCACTAACTTAGTAGTCCGTATACGTTCACTGCAGGACATAGACCTCTTGTAAGGCTTTACCATAATCGCCACGCTTGGCATGCGGATTGGCGATCACGATACGCGTCTGCTGAATTTCTCGCCATATATTTATCTTGCCATAGGCTAATAGCACTTTGGTACTTTTAAGGTTTTAATTTCTTAAGATACCACACGGAATTAATTATTTAAATAAATTACTTATCTATACACCATTCCCAATACTGGAGCAAACACTAGCCTACATAATTAATCCTTTTGACCCACTTTTCACGTAAAAACAACGTAACAGGTTGTGAGCCGATGCAGATATCTTTATGAAGCACAAGTAACAGAAATGTAATAATGATTAACGAAATTCCTGGTTATGTTTATGTGAGTTCAGAAATACCGTATAGTTACGCGTAAGAGCCACGCTTTTTCTTCCAGTGGATGTTGTAAGAGACGATTAAGGAAAAAAGTTTTAAAAATCAAAAGATACCGGACCAAAATTTAGCAGACAGGTGACGGGCAGCAGCGTCTACGAGTCACGATGCTACGAGCACTACATTACTACGAGCGCTAATCCGTTTGCCAAGCGAGGCGATTACCTCAGACGCAAACCTATCGGGCTACGCCAAAGTTCTCCAGTGTGCTTAGTCCAGTATACTCCCGCCGCCACTGCTGTGTGAAGTGTGGTGTTCGATTATAAAAAATGTAAGTTTGATATACATTAAGGTTAATGAAGAACTCCGTCTTGTTTCTCAGGATCTGTAGTTCTTCGACTGAAGTTGCTCGCCATAACTCTCGTCATAAAGCTCGTTTATAACGTGGGCTGTCAGCGTTTCCCTAACCTAAGACTACACGTTACCTAAGACACACAGTTCGTCGGTACTATGTTTTATAATACTGTGATTTTATGATTGGCTAAATGTAATCAATTACGACAACATTTGGAAACCAGTTTTGGTTAGCGCAGAGCCTCACAGTGTGGGTACTTCCTATTTATATTGTGGTTTTACGCTGCTTCAATTTAATTCAGTGCGTTGCAGACACCTCAAAATTAATGACTAAAATTTGCACTGTTATGTTTACGAACATAAATGTCTGCAGTTTACTGAGTAAACTGTACTGAGTACAGTTCCGTTTCCTACGGATATGCGGAAATGCAGTATGAAGGTGCATTAAAGACGTCGCAAATATTAAGCATAAACCACAGACATAACTTTAAACGGGCTGATCTTGTACATGTGTATATCACGCTAATCTTCTGTGTATACATTTATAATTTGCTAAGTATTTAATTGATATTTTTTTGTATTTAGATACTATTTTATAGTAAAAGTGTATGTAGATTGGTATCATCCGATAAAATTTGATTGCACACGAAAAACAGTTTTACGTCACAAACATAACATTGATTTTTGAATATAAATATTATGAGCGCCATCAATGTCTCTCTGTCACGTTAAAAAATACATAAATAATTAAATATCTTCACACAATTCCCAATACAGGGGTAGACAGAGGTCGAGTCTAGACAATTAAGTCCCTTCGACCTACCTTCCACCTCTCAGCCATCGTGACTTTTAGGTTTAAGGTTCCTAAGTATAAGATATCGCAGATTAAAAGTATCGAGGCAGGCCGAGACAAACTTTCGAGGACCATATGAGCAAATTGTTCGAAGTGGGGAATCCCTAGATTACTCGGATACCTAGACGTGACTAGGGATTACCCTAATAATATGTAAAAAGTGGTAAAGAGCAGTAAATTTTTTAAAGGTAGTGGTAGAGCCACGCATCAGCTTTTGTTAAAGCATGAATGAGCCGGCTCGACCGGGGGAGTACGGTGAGTGCAGGTAACCGGTGACCCACACACCCCCTTCCCCAAATTATGGGGGAGGGGGGCACTCTAAGGGAGGCAACGCATCTGCTAAACCTCTGGTATTGCGGGTGTTCATGGGCGGCGGTAATCACTTACAATCACGTTAGCCACCTGCTCGTTTGCCTCCCTTTTCTATAAAAAAAAATCAGCAGGCAGTAAATGACCACTATACCGTGGGGAGGGAGCATGTTGTAGTCGATGAACGTCCACCACGTGCTGCAATCAAATCAAATCATTTATTCGTCGATGTACATAATATGTATAGTACGCATCGTATGACATTTTGTTAGCCACTATTTCATAACAAGGTTCCTCTATCGCAGATTAAAAGGTGTCGAGGTAGGCCGAGGCTAACTTTCGAAGACCATATGAACAAATTGTTCAGAGAGGTGAGGCCCAAGAGAACTGGGACACCTAGATGTGCGTGTATGAAGAAAACGATGAATCTGAAAAAAGGGAAATACAAAGAAGCGCATTGAATACCTCCAAGGATCGTAAGAATTGGCGATCTGTTGTCTCTGGCTACCCCGTCAGAGACTGTGCATGAAGAAATATTGGAGAAGAAAAAAATCTTAGGAAACTCCGCAAGTGTCCTCTTTTTTATCAATACGATATGTCTTCCTGTATATATATAATAACGACCTGTAAGCCTTTCCCAAAAGTAGGATTTGTCATTATCGCCACGCCTGGCAGGTGGATTGGCGTTCGCAGTACCAGACACGTACCAATTTGGCGTTGCTGGTGGTCGCCGGTCTGTTAAATTTTGATCTGGAATTTTTTCACCTCATTTGTCGGTCATACGACCCCATAAGAAGAAAGGGGGTAGTATATTCTAGTGCTGATACATCAAGAATCATATGAGGATCAGTCAGGAGGAATTTAAAGATCAGTAAACAATCACTACTTTTATTATTATTGATGAAAGACTGAAGCTATTTAAATTTATAGCTTAGCTGCAACATTTTAGTCTTTAGGTGATTAACTTTCAATGGTCCGAAGTGTTATTAATTTTTTTAGCTACCACCTAATTGTATCTTTGTGCTGTTTTATTTTGGTCATTGAGAAAACTACATGTTATCTTATTCTATATGGCGTTAGATATCATGGAAATGGGATAGGAGATTATTTTTTATTCAAATGAGGAAAAATATGTAGCGCGCGAATGCGTATAGTTAAAATATTCCATAAGCGCGCGTAAAATTGAGAGATTTATTAAAAATGAAAGAAAAGTGAACATTTTGGAGGCAAAAATACTATTTGTGTGTAATCTTATTATATCATGTTCTTAAAACAGACATGTTTATAGAAATAAAACTTTTCATGTCGTTTTGGAACTTCGCCACTAAACACGAAGTTAAACAAATTAAAGCGCACTTGTAACTTTATTAAAGCAGTCTAGCGACAGTTATAGCTATTGTTCTTATCTGCGACAAGTACAAAATTGCTTTCGACGAACAATGCCGGTGATGCTTTTAAAACATTGTAACTTTATTCCAAATACCGTTTCTGCTACGAAAATATATTTCACTAGATTGTGCCCGTGACCTCGCTCGTGTGTTAAGTATAAATTTTGGCAGGAACCTTTATCTCCCAATTTAAAAAATCATACATTTCGGGAAGGGAAAAGTCTTTCCGGATTCTAAATACAAACAAATGGAAATCTGATGATAACGCAAAATTATGATTTATATCTCTTCCCCAGAAACCATTTATTTTTCACGATATACGATAGTAATACTAATTATGAACTGATTATATTTTTTATTATATACTACTTCTGTTCAAAATTTCATTAAAATTCTTTCAGCTATTAAGACGTGGTTTATGTAACTAACAAGTCACCAGTAACATAAAGTTTTACTTTATGTGTTATTTGTAGAATTACTGGTGGTGCTTCAAATTTATTTTTTATTTGACATAAGTGTTGCAAAGGAGGTCTAAGAGGGTCGGGAGGGGGTTGTTGATTGGTTGAGTAACATGCAAAAAATCGAATTTTGATGGCAGCGCTTCCTACCGAGCCGGTATTTTGCAATTTTCCGATTGTGGTGTCTAACGTTGAAATATAACACTTTCAGTTACAACGTCTTTATCTTGAGTATTTATCCTTTGTTTTATTCGTTATTATTATGTTTACCATAATATTCATGTATTTATATTTGATTTCATACAACCTATCCTTCTTTTCGTTTTTTCGTTTCTTTCTTCGTTTCTTTATTTTAGTTTCATTCATTTATACAAGATCACAAAGCCGCTTTTTGTGTCTTCTGTTTGCATTAAAATAAATGACATATAAAAAAAACAACAGCCTAAAAACTAAAACATTTACAAACTATTCAACTAATTGAATTATTCAGCACAGGGAAATAAAAAAAAATTAAAAATTAAACGTGTCGTGAAATAAAAACTTACATAAATGAGACCTGAAAACATTACACTACTTGTTCATACGTGAAATAACATGCTTTATTCTAAATTAATTAATTTAAAAAATTACATAATTAAATAAATATCTTCACGCAATTCCCAGTACAGTGGTAGACTGAGGTCTAGTCTAGACAATTAATTTCCCTTCGACCCTCCTTCCACCGAAGATATTTTCGAGACAACGTGACAGGTGGTGAGCTCGTCGCCGTCTTTATGTCCGAGCCAACGATATAATTCGTACATAAGTTTTTGAAAAACCCATTTCTACGAGCCCTCCACCTGGGGATCGAACTTGGCTATGACATAAAGACGACGACAGGCTCACCATCTGTCACGTTGTCCAAAAAAATTTCTTCACTGAAAGGTGGGTCGGAAGGAGTTAGGAGTCGACCAAGCCTTATCAATAACGCGGAACTGAATTAAAAACACCAAAATACCTGGCAAACATCTTTTCCTCCTTTTTTTTAAATAAACAAAAAAGATCGTAAAGCATTCGACAGAAGAAAAGCGATTTGAATTCTATCTGCCCATTTAATGAATTACTTCAATTATTATCAATAAGTAACTTATCGTTTACTAAAAATATTATCTTTGCTATAGGCAAAGATACTATTTTTTAATCTTCGCTATGAAGGAATAACACAAACATTCATTTCAATTTATAAGAGATTTAAACAATCATCTGAAGGCAGATCTTTCACCTTCGAGTCGACGTGTCCCAGGTGCATGTTAGCTTCCGGTACTCAGCTCCAGCCAGCTCCAGCTCGCATAGCGAACAGTGAGCGAACGGCACACGCGCAGATCGAGTGGTGCATTCGCCAGATATGGACGCACCCTAATATGGTAGGTTTTAAATATTTCAGATAAAGGCTTGCTTTGATGTTTCGAGCACGATGAGAAATAAATAAATGATGTAGAACAAATACCATTACCATTATCAAGCCTGACAATTATCGTAAACCTTTCCTTATGCGAGAGGCCTATGCGCTGCTGTGGACTTTCCAGGCCGTGATGATGATGATGATAAAGAACATTTAGAGATAAAAATCTAAATACTTGGTAGCCGTACATTTTACTAAAGTTACAAAAAATTTTTGAGTTTTCCTAGGATGTTTTTCTAAATACGGTTACATTGATAAATGCACTAGGCAGTTTGCTGGGCCCCTAAATTGCCTACAGTAATTTCCTTAAGCTTCTTGGCGTGAAGCCAAGTCGGATAAACTGTTATCCAATATTAATTAATGCTTAGTATGTAAACTCTATAATAATGTACTATGTGTAACGTAAGAATTAACGAGACTCTTCCTTTTAGTATAAACCTTGTAAATACCATTTACTTTCAACAGTATTCGGAATAACCATCTCGAAAAATACTAATTAAAGGTAAGGTGCGAGGTGTCTGGTGCTGCGGTCGCTAATAGGCTTACAAAGCGCGGCAATTATGGCACATATAAAGGGAGAGGGATATATGTATGCATGCAAGTTAATGCACAATCACTAACTAAAACGCTAGCTATGCGTAGGAAAAGCTACCCTTAAGGGAGAGGCATATATGTATGTTAACGTAAGATTCAGATTTTTTTCTGTATACAGTGAGAAAATATCCATGTAGAAAATAATTGCATTATTGAAAAAAGTAAATATGTTTTGGTAAAAAGTGACTCAAAAGGACTACACCAGTGTAGGAGTATAGGTATTCCTGCCATTTTTAACAGATAGTACTCGGGCAACCCAACTTCATGTGTCGTAAACACTGATAAACATTTTCTATTAATAATGATTATAATCCTTTTTTTATTTATTTATGTACACACAACAAAACAAAAAATAATTAATACAGAATATTTGTACAATAAGGAAACTACTTAAAATTAAAACTTCTTTTTCATATTATAAAACAGAACTTGGCCAAAAATTACACCAATCACAAATCTTTTTAGTTAACCACGATAGCCCAGTGGTTGAGATTGGTTTTCTAATCAGGACACTCAAGTGCGATCCCTGGGAGGAGGTGAGGTGCCAATTTTTACGAAATACGTACGATTTCTATAGTTTACTTTTTTGTTGACTTAGACGGTGACTGGCTTACGAACTGTCCCAAATAAGCTCCGGTGAAATGAGCGTCGAAAGGACTAAATTTCCTGAATCCAATTATACTTATCAACAACAACAATTGTTATTACAACAATTACAGTATTTCATATTACCTTAAAAACACTATATAAACTTACAAAATATTCGCTTTAATTCTTTACAGTATTTTCCCAGACTGAATTATATGCATTATAATTACATAGTCACAAGACTAGCCATTTGAAGTAGTAATATTATAAAGCGCTACGAATAAATTTTCATGAAAGTGAAGTGATTTCAAAATTAACTTTCCATATTTTTAGTACTATTTTGGAAACCTCGGTTATAATTTACTAAAGCAAAGCTCTATTTTATTTAACTTTGTGGAAAATGTTATTTCAAAGAGTTGAGAGAAAACAATCGGATGAGAATAAACAAATTAAACTGTAATTTTATTGAGTCTGACGTTAAAAATAATAGTTTTTTTTTGTAGGAAATATGGCAGAATATAGCATATTGGTTGCCGTATTGGTATCGCATTAAGATTATGCCCCTCTCTTTCTTTCCTTTGGCGTTGTATGAGACGGATATCAGCAAAGCCTTAACAATATCAATAGCTACCGACACATAGAGGGATAACTCGAAAAATACCAGACCAAAATGATTGAACCGGTGTCGGGTAGCAGCGTCTGAGGTGTGTGGTACAGCGATCGCAAATCCGCTGGCCGAGCGTGGCTATTATGGCAACCCCTCCTACACTTCCGTATTCCTGTGTCCAGGAATGAACTATTACTTACCGTTATCTATGTATGTATGTCATTTTAATATAACAAATGTGAAATTACCCTAATCACAACAAGTAGTAAAATTTGTACTGTTTTAATCAATGTACACGTAGTTCTCTCATTCAATTAAGTAGTAACTCTTAGTTAACTAAGAGCGACCTCTTACAACATG
Organism: Sericinus montela; assembly: GCA_029286605.1. NCBI lineage: Eukaryota > Metazoa > Arthropoda > Insecta > Lepidoptera > Papilionidae > Sericinus > Sericinus montela. The sequence continues at coordinate 5,716,078 of JAGSMR010000002.1, forward strand.
TAATTAATTTGATGGAAATTATTTTATAATAGTATTACGCGAATTAAAAACCCTATTATTAATGTAAATAACACCACTTAAAAATTACAATAATTTTAAATATGGAACTGATTTGTAAATTTAATTATAATTAGAGTAACCTATTTTCGTGCTTATAATAAATGTTATCTTAAATACTTGTTTAAAAGTTTTTGAAAGAACAAAAGCGTTTGCGATGTTTTACTTGATAAAGATCTAATAATTTTGAATTCAACACCAGATTGGAAATTATTTAATGTTCCAATTTCCGTTAGTTAAAGAACAAATTGTTTATTACTAAAAAGATAAAAAATAGGAAACATTCTGAATTATTAAAAAAAAATAAGAATGAAACTACGATAGCTGAGAGGTTTGATGACTGGAATTCGAATCAAGTGACTCAAGTTCGATCCCAAACGTTGAAGCTTAAAGAGCTCTTTAAAAAACTATTTACATATTGCACTTTGGTGTACTATAAAATAATTCCATCAAAACCTTCTTGATGCTTGGTATTCCACCATAGAGCATTTTGTGCCGAATTTTCTGCCACGCACTTGCACTTTATAGAATGTGCTGCCGTCAGCGGTTTTCCGGACCGATACGACTAAGGGACCTTCAAGAAAAGAGCCTATACCTTTCTCAAAGGCTGGAAACGCTTCTTATATTCCTCTGTATTGCGGGTGTTCATAAGCGGCGGTAATCAATTACCATCAGACAAAAGACAACTATCGTCATATAAACGTATTTTGATGTATACGTATACTCTTCACACAAGAGTCAGCATAACTTACATGCTTTAAAAATCATTAAAAAATTTCGAACCAACTATACTTGCATATTATATATTTATATATATATATTTATATATATATATTTATATATATATATATATATATATTTATATATATATATATATATTTATATATATATATTTATATATATATATATATATTTATATATATATATATTTATATATATATATATTTATATATATATATTTATATATATATATTTATATATATATATATTTATATATATATATATATTTATATATATATATATATATATTTATATATATATATATATATATATATATATATATATATATATATATATATATATATATATATATATATATATATATATATATATATATATGTATATATATATATATATATATATATATATATATATATATATATATATATATATATATATATATATATATATATATATATATATATATATATATATATATATATATATATATATATATATATATATATATATATATATATATATATATATATATATATATATATATATATATATATATATAAGAAAGATATAAGCTACAGAAAGTTCACACGAAAGCATTGATTGAGGAAGTGCGTGAAAGGAGTAG
>JAGSMR010000002.1:5722500-5732500 GCA_029286605.1 Sericinus montela
TGTAATTCGTACATAAGTTTTTGAAAACCCCATTGGTATGAGCCTGCCACCTGGGGATCGAACTCGGGTCTCTCGACTCAAAATTTCGACTACCAACCACTCGGCTATCGTGACTAATATAGTGAGCTGTTTATCCATACCTCGCCTAATGTCATCAGCAACCTTAACCAACGCTGTAGTCGTACTATGGCCTGCTCGGAAATCGGATTGGAAAGGATACAGAAGCCTTTTTCTGTTCAAGTAGAGATTCAACTGATGAAAAACTAGTTTCTCAAGAACTTTGGACAGAAATGGGAGAATGAAAATAGAATGGAACTCAGAAAAGTGTAAGGCATGGGCTTTTTTAGGTAAAGGAGTTACGTAAGCTCTGGAATTTATATGAAGATATTGATATGTTTAGGATATGAGTGAGAATAGAAATAACTGATTCAAGAATAGGTATAATCACATTACGACTTACGCAGTCGTCACGTAGCATTGGACGATATGGACAATATGTTCATTTTATCACTATCAGTGAAAAGAGTGAAATTAAATGGTGGAAAATTGGGAGTTGTCATAAAAGAAAGAGTATTTAGCATGCGTTTTTTGGCAGAGCTGCCTAATGTACTCGAAGAGGTGAAATATTGGTTGAGAAGTTCAATATCAATATTATGTATGATAAGGAGAAATATGAGGTGCTTTACCAAATCCAAGCGATTGTAGAAATTTCCAAACTTTGGCAGGGTAGCCGTTTTCGACAGATTTATGAATGTGGCGTCATTGTGCATCTCTACACGATGTGTTGCAGCGATACCAAACTTTATTGTACTTGCGTAGATTTTTTTCCGAATAATCGGCTTTGAGTTTACATTTCGCAAAGCCAATTTCTAATTAATTTCTAATTAACGTTCAAATGAAGAGAAATAATCAATATGGAGAGATGGACTTTAACAGACGCCAAGAAGAATTTTGGTATGAGATAGGGTAACCTCAATTAACAGATGCTCGGCCGCATCAGAAAGAGTAGGCTAGGTGGACAAACTAACCATAGAAAAGGGGATATATGAACGAAGATAGATCGCCACACCACCACCACCCCTTCCAACACGATCGTTTCGGAAGAGGTGAAATCCGGGAAGTGAATAAGAATAAGAATAAGTAAGAATAAGTTGATGACAAGCATGGCTTTAACCAAGATTCGGAGACAAGAATGGCATGACTATTACGGGACTCAAAAGATGCAAGCATATCGGGATATTGAGCCGGAATACTTTGAGCATTTATGTGAAACACATTAAAATTCTTCAGAGAATCTGAGAAACATAAGTTAAAGTCTTCATTTAGAGGAATAGATGAAGTTGTACTGTGAAAACTAGCTTCATTACAAGTATTTGACGCCAAAGACATGAAATCAACAGAATCATCACTAACGGTACCAGTATCTAAAGACATTAAGGTTATAAATTATAAATACCAATCAATAATAAAATTGTGACTGTCTACTGACCTTTATCTATCTGGACGAAATATTACCTAATGTACAATCATTATGTTAAAGAAATGCTTGGAAATTAAAATATGTTAAAAAAACTGAAAGAACTGTACGTGAACGACCAACCGTCACTAATATAATCCCTGCGAGGCTTGTTTATGAGGATTTTACGAATTTTTGTAATGGTTTTTTTGTATCTTAAATAAATGAAAAAAAAAATTATCCTCATGAAAATCTTTTGGTATCAGCGAAAAAATATACCTACCTTTCTTCTTATGGGTTTCGTAAGAGGCGACTAAGGAAAATTGCTTGAAAATAACATTAGGTACTGACGAACGGCGGGATAACCGTCACAAAAAATACCAAACCAAAATTTAACAAACCGTCGACGGGTAGCAGCGTTAAAGTTGCAAGGTGCCTGGTACTGCGGACGCTAGTCCACTTGCCAAGTGTGGCGATTATGACACACCCATCGTATGAAAGAGACAGGAGTGGCTTAAAGGTCGTTATTTATGTATTTTTATACATAAGGTCATAACGTATTCATAAAAAAGAGAATACCTGCGAAGTTTCTATCGCCTGTATTTTCTCTGCTAGAGCAACCTTATTGCTACTCGTAAACGGTGGTAGATTATCAAAATTCCTAGTGATGAATAAATTATTTGACTTGACGTTCCTCAACTTTAGTCTTTGTCACAGACTATTTGAGATAAGACTTTTGCCTATAACTTACTGCCTACTGCTTTACTTGACTTTACTACTCTAAGTACGATTATGATGAGTAATGTTTATCGCAGACTCTTCTGGATTAAGTTCATTACTAAGTAACATTATTCATTAGCTGTAATTTGCTTCACTTTGTTAAGCTGTTATATAAATTGCAATATAAAAGTTATATGTTCAACAAACTTTGCTCGGCTCAGTCATGTGTATAAAGAGACTGAAGAGTCGCCGCTCAACGTAATCCTGTTTCCAAAGGACTTGCGCTCACCGGACCGTGGGATACTGTTTGTGGAGTCTCATAATAAGTGATTTTGCACCAGTGATATTCTTTAAATTGATTTTCAAGTTTCGGGACATTTTTAAGGTTTATGAATCGTGAGCTTTATCACAGAAATATAATGGAGCTTGAAATCATTATTTGAATGTACTATTGACCTTTTCTAAAAATAAATACTTTTTATTGTATGGGTATTTTAAGTCCATGGATACCGGAAAACTATTTCAAAAATTAAGATCTCTCAGATTGCTCAGATAAATGATGTACGAAAATATTTATCTGACTTGATTTATTGACGCAAACTGCATTCCAATTAAAATTTGCATTTCATAGCAAGTTTAAAATTTAATAAATCACCTGCGACGCATTGTCGCCCACACACTGTATAATGTATAATTTATACAGATATGTTAGGACAAAATGACATTGTCATTTATATCATATTTAGGATCTTATTTGTTATGTTTTTCATTTGGGCAAAAAACGAGCAGACAGTGAGTGCTTTTGATGGCAAGAGCCCCAGATAATTAAGTCCTTTCGACCTAACTTTCACCAACGACATTTTTGGTGACAACGTGACAGGTCTTTGAGTAAATGCCAACGATAAATATTTTACATACTCGTAAGTTTGAAAAACTCATTGGTACAAGACTACCACCTGACGATCGAACTCGCGACTCTCGACTCGTATTCTCTGGCTATCGTGACTCGTAGGTCTAAAATTACGAATATATTGTCTCTACCGAGTTGGCTTAAAATTTACAATACAGATGTTATTAGAATACTTAAAGACAAAGACACTTCAGATATAATTTAGAAGCTTTGCCAACTATTCTTTCTTCAAAAGTCTACAAAAAAAGGAGAAGGTACTCAATTCGCCTGGGTTTTTATGTTTCTTGCCTCTTTACTCCGTCATACTTGAAATGAGTTCAAGAATTCTTATTTAATTTAAATTCGTTCGTACGCCTCTAAGGAGCTCTTGAATGATTTTGTCGGGTCTAACTAACACTTCGCTGTTTAAAAACTAAGTCGATATTTAACCTATCCCCGGCTGTCCTGATGATGTCTTCTTCATTTCCAAGGGTCATCCTGCTTCTTTTTCTTAATTGCGATCCTTCACTTTTCCGAGTCTCATTCGAGAACATGGAAGTTTTGCAGGCGAAAACGCGGAAGGATCTTCTTCGCAAACGCGAACCCATTACTACCAAAACCTACGAAAAAAATAAAGATATAATTGCTTTGTATTTTTTATTTATTAATAAATTTATGATATTAAAATCTTATGTGTACATTTATACATACATAAATAACATTTCTAATGTTTTCAGTGCAAGATGCTAAGGCTGCTTTCGTGTCAGAATGTTTGTCATAAGTTAGGATTAACGTGCTTATCTCAGAAGACGGAAGTTTCGGTGTCTTTGCTCGGCACGGTTTCTATCCAGACAAATGACTTTAGAATTTCTGGAAGATAAATTATAATATCGTGTGGTACCGGTGTAAAATACACCACCCCATTTCTCACCGTAGGTGTCATTAGAGGCGAAAGGAAAAGCATTTAAAATGCATTTAGCTACTGATAGATGGTGGGATAACTATCTCGAAATATACTAGACCAAAAAACAGCAAACTGGCAGCTGCGTCTAAGGTGCTAGATGTGCTAGCTGCTCTAAGGTGTCTAAGGTAGTGACTGGTACTGCAAAAGAAGTATAGATCGAACTTTCGACGTCTTCAACGCAGTCACAGCACGGGAATACTGTCGGCATAATGCATGCTTCCTAGCCCTCTTAGCCACTAAGGACCTTCAACACCGGGCCTCCTTCTCCTCAGACTGACACTGCGGCATCGGAACTGTGACCCTGCATCTTGACTCACCGTAGATCTGGTCACATCCTCTTACCGCATCGCATGACTGCACTGCAAGCTCTCCTCACTTCCGACCTCTATCTATCTCATCATCTATGTCTCCATATAAGAAGCTCGCTAGTGGCGGATTCAGGAAACACATAGACGTCCTTCATCGCGCTATCAAAGTTCGCACGATTACATGCATATTTACGATTACGTATAGCGCACACTTGTGAAGGAGACGGCCTCGACAGGTCACGATCGTAGCAGCACATCGTCAGCAACAGCGAGATTATTACAAACAATTTTTTTTAATGAAGAGACCTATTTACATAGATTTACGAGACGAATATGTCTGTGACCGAATACTTACTTAACTAAAATAAAAAATAGTACGTTTAATTCTTCTATATTTTTTTTTGATATGTTACAATTAGGTTTCTCCAGTGAGGTTGATTTATTCGGTTTTGCGATCACAGTTCTAAATCACATGAAATAATTTATTTATCGGAATTAGTTCTTCGATTGTATTTTTTTCATTTACCACCGTATAGTAATGAGGTTTCTCTAATAGAAAAGAAACAGGCGAGTGAATCTCCGTGGGCGTCTTCTATATTTGGAAAAACTCATTTTTTAAAATGATACTAAAAAAGAGATATAATTTGGGAGCGATCACCTCATCCACAGAGATTACTGTCGTGTGTAGGTCTGCCTTTACGAGATACCCTGACACCTATCGATAGCCCTTACTATCTTCCGGTTAGTTGTACAATGTAAGTTTAGTTGACACAAGAATGTAAAAAAAAAGTTTTAACTTTATGCCGATACCAAACAACTTTCCTTAACCTTTATAAATAATAATAAATATTATTTATAAAGGTTAAGGAAAGTTGTTTGGTATCGGCATAAAGTTAAAACTTTTTTTTACATTCTTGTGTCAAAAAAAAAAAAAAAAAGTTACGATAGCCGAGTTGTTGGGTGGTCGGAATTTCGAGTCGAGAGACCCGAGTTCGATCCCAAGGTGGCAGTACCAATGAGTTTTTCAAAAACTTATGTACGAATTTCATCGTTGGCTTGGACATAAAGGCGGCGACGGGCTCACCACCTGTCACGTTGTCCCGAAAATATCTTCGGTGGAAGGTGGGTCAGAGGGACTTAATTGTCTAGACTTGACCTCTGTCTACCCCTGTATTGGGAATTGCGTGAAGATATTTATTATATATATTTAACCTTTCATTAATTATTTTGTATAAAATATAAAATTTTCTTATTTTCTTAAAACTTCTTCCGATATATCAAAATAGTACATGTTCTGAAATGCAGGCAGGTTAGTGCTATAAACTTTCGGCTGCGGCTCAGTTTCTATGAAATAGGAAAATTATGACAAATCACAACGTATGGAAAATATTGCCCGAATCCTTAAAAAGATGCTATAAATGGTTCGTTGTTGTGTAAAGAATAATAAAAATATTTCTATTCACCATGCATATAACAAACAGTGAATGCACGGGTGGGTTAAGAACAGGTTTCATTTACTTTACTATAGACGAGTGGTTATGTGTTCGGAATTCGAGTCAGAGACCCAAATTCCATCCCCAAGGCTCGTACCACGAAATGTAGCGAAATGTCTACCACGCTGCTCCAATGTGGGTTAGTGGTCTTCACACAATCTCGAACTTATATAAAAAAGAATATCTTCTGGGAATGGCGTCCTAATACAGATGTCTAGACAATTAGTAATTTCGACTCTCCACTCGACTGAGAAATATTTCGCGATAACATGACAGGTGGTGAGCCTGTTGTCGTTTTTATATCCAAACAGCACTGCTCTTTCAATTGAGTACTATAATCAATTGCAATTAACCAAGTTAGTGGTGCTGGCCTTGATATTGAAGCTGAATCACTTCCGTTATAAACTACAATTACAGAAAGAGACAAGTACATGATAAAGACATAGATGGCGCTCAAATACATTTATATTAAAAAATCAATGTTAGGTTTGTGAATATAAAATTTGTTTTTCGTGTGCAATAAATTTTTCTCGGATTATATCATTATACATAAACTTTTTAAATAAAACAATGTCTAAATACAAAAACTTTATCATTGAAATACTTAACAAATTATAAATGTATACACAGAAAATTAGCGTGAGCCAACGATGTAAATCATACATAAATTAAAAAAAAACTCTAGTATGAACCTCCCACCTGGGAATCGAACTAAGGTCTCTTGACTCGAATTCCGATCAACCAAACACGCAGCTATCTAGCTTAAATATTTTGTATATGTTCGTTAGGAGTAAACTCCAGTACGTCGGAGCTAACACACAAATTTTTTATGTACCTGTGTGGCTTATATAAAATTTTATTAATTTGTATATATTATTAAGATTAGTATTATGATTACATAAACAAATTGCAATATACCTTAATTGTTAATAAAATATAATATCTTCACACCATTCCTAATACAGGTGTAGACAGAGATCATGACAAGTCCTTTCGACCCACTTTCAACTGAAGATATTTTTGGGATAACGCGACAGGTGACTTCATCGCTGTCTTTACGACTTAATCGTAAATAATCTAAGAAAAAAAGCCATTGGGACGAGCCTTGAGGATCGAACTCGGGTCTCTCCACTGGAATTCCTATCACCCAACCACTCGGTTAATTATAGTAAAATGACTCATATAATTAAACAAGAAGTGGTATCCATAAGCTATAATGTTGGTTATGTTACTGCTACTTAATCATTACAGCAAGTAATTTGTATTATAATTGTTATTAATAGGTCTTCGTTTCTGTAATTTATTACTTTGCCGCCGTAACAAATGGACCGGATTTTAATAATTGACGAAACGAAATATTAAGGTAGTCAGGAATAAACATTCATTTGACGGCTGACTTAAGATAAAAATATGCACATATTCATGCATTTACTTGCATTGTTTTTTTTTTTCACTCATTTCCTCAATACTGCGGTGGACATACTTTCTGACAATTTAGTTCTTTCAATCCAGTTAATTCGAAGCTTATTTGAGACAACTTGACACATGACACTAAGATCTACTCTTATAGTACTATGATACATACATATAATTAAATAAATAAATATTCATACATAGATATAATTATGCACAACATTAAACACAAGCTAAGATATACTGTTGTGTGTATGATATGTACATATAATTAAATGGATAAATATTAAAAAAAAATATCTTCACGCCATTCCCAAAACTGAGGTAGACAAAAGTCTAGACAATGAATCCCTTACACTCACCCTCCACCAAAGATTTTTTTTAGGACAATGTGACATGTGGTGAGCCCGTCACCGTCTTTATGTCCAAGCCAACGATATAAATCTTTCTTAAGTTTAGGAAAAAACCCATTGAGACAAGCCGGGATCGAACTCGGGTTTCTTTACTCGAATTCCAATAACCCAACCATTCGGCTATCGTGACTACAAATATTCTTATATAAATATAAAAATGTACATTAAACACAAATTTTTGCCTCTAGCGGTATCGAATCCCTCTTAGCTTTAGGGTTGCTACGAACTGAGCTATCGGGTCGTCTAAAATAGTTTAGCTTAAAAATAGCAAGGCCTCAAAATTTTTGCTATAAATAAAAAGAAGGGGCTGCTTGTAAAAAGCCTCTATCAAATATTCTGTAAGAGATTGTAAAGCTGGGGAGGGTCCAATCCGCAGCTCCAAATTTAAATTAGTGTAACCTCAAAGTCTCAATATAATTTATGTTAATAATATACTGTCGTGTTATTACGGCGTAAGAATATACTATATCTCTTCTCTTCCCGTGGGTGTCGTAAGAGGCAAATAAAAGACATACCTTAAGGTTAAGGTTAAGGTTTGTCCTTTATTTGCCTCTTACGACACCCACGGGAAGAGAAGCAAATGGTCACCTAAAGATAGTGACGATGGCCGAGTTGTTGGGTGGTCGGAATTTCGAGTCGAGAGACCCGAGTTCGATCCCCAGTTCGGTGGCAGTAATGAGTTTTTCAAAAACTTACGTACGAATTTCATCGTTGGCTTGGACATAAAGGCGGCGACGGGCTCACCACCTGTCACGTTGTCCCGAAAAATATCTTCGGTGGAAGGTGGGTCGAAGGGACTTAATTGTCTAGATTAGACCTCTGTCTACCCCTGTATTGGGAATTGCGTGAAGAGATTTTTTTATTTTTTTTTAAAGATAGTGATATAACTATCCAACATACATGATACGTCCAATAGTTTGAACATACATATATACATACGGTCTATAATTGTACAATGCTGGACATAGACCTCTCCCGTGTGAGGGTTTACCAGAATAACCACGCTTGGCAAGCAGATTGGCGTTCGCAGTACAAGACACCTTGCCCCTTAAACGCTGCTGCCTGTCAACAAGCAGACTGTGTTTTTAATTTGTCTGGTATTTTTTTGAGATATATTTATCCTGCCATCTGTTGGTAACCATTGACATTGTCATTTCTCTTAGAAGGGTAAGAAAGGGGTTTTTTTTTTATAGAAAAGGGAGGCAAACGAGCAGGTGGCTCACGTGATGGTAAGTGATTACTGCCGCCCATGAACACCCGCAATACCAGAGGCTTAGACCTCTACTTCACGCCGGTACTCTGTTAGGTCGTGGTACTTCCCCGGTCGAGCCGGCCCATTCATGCAAGAACAAAAGCTGATGCGTAGCTCTACCACTGTTAAAATCATAAAGGGTGTTATTCTGATACTGATATCGCTAATTACAACTTTAAAAAAAAATATCATCACGCTATTCCCAATACTGGGGTACACTAAGATCTAGACAATTACGTTCTTTCGTCCCAATTTTCATCGAAGACATTTTTTGGAACAATGTAACGGGCGGTAAGCCGGTTGACGTCTTTTTGTCCACGCCAACTCATTAGTAAGAGCCACCCTGATCACTACCACCTGAGAATTGAAATCGGGTCATGATATGATACAAAACGGCATTACGTCACTTCTTTTCGATTCTTTAATTCGCTTAGAAAAACGTTTAAAACTACCATAGTATACTTTATAGAGTAAACACAATCAATTCCGCAAGGATGTTTTCTTAACAAGAACTGTTTTGTATACAGAACGACACTGTTGTTTGCTTTATCGATCGCGAAGTTCAGTGTAGAAAACATATCAAATAGAAATTATAATCGAAGTTTAATTTAAAAATTATTTATTAATTGGAATAAAATAATCCCAGTTTTCGAAATTTTAAAACCAAAAAAAAAATACAATAGTTGTCAAACATATTGACGTTGTCTGTAAAACAATTCTGACGAGACGGATTTCTCATTACATGTGTCTTATTACATGTGACTTACTTAATGGTGACAGACCGTAGGATACTTCTTCTTTTCCCGTTCTTCTTTAAAATTCCGTAAGGACCAAACTTACGACATTTTGAGGTAGGATAGTAACCTGACAGCTCGAGTTTGATCTCTCGGGAGATGAGCAAAGACTATGTACGAGGCTTGCTGCAATATATTGATGAAATTCCACATTAGGATACTTTGATTGGAGGCGGACCGCATTCAAGTAGCGTAATCAGGAAAGTGTCATATTCAAGACATACAGTTGATTTCCAGGGCGGTGCAGATTAAAAGAATTTTATCTGGATTTGATCTTAGCCATTAAAAACATAATATG